>CM043015.1:194709269-194758783 GCA_023690525.1 Holotrichia oblita
GTTTTACACTTTGGTTTTAGTAGTTATGTTGAATTTTGTTCATCGCCACTTCCTCTTAAACTTTTCTATCCCTATAACAAATGAAGACCAAAGATAAATTTTGTGCCAATTCTCAGCTATGTGGAGAATTATGGCTGTTTAAACTACTGTCCATCTATTTAAGTGGAGCAGTATATTACATTTTACATCGTGCGTAGTGAATGTCTACATTGTAACAATAATTACAATCGTTACAGAATAGTACAAATAACACATTTAATTAATAAATTTAACGGGTCGATGGCTGCAGTGGTTAGGCGGTTGACTATCGTTGTGGGAGAACGATAGGTGCTGGGGTTCAATTCTCTGGAGGGAGGGTGACATTTTTTCAGAGAGTTTAATCCCGGATTGTCTTGCCATTCGCTGTTGGGAGCAAAGTGATTAACAGCGCGGCATCATAAAAGGCGATATGGTGCTGTCACAAAGCCATTGAACACAACTTACACACACATACTACACCGCGAGAGTTGCAGTGATAGCCAGACAAGCGATACAGCTTACGGAGTCACTGCAACTAAGCACCCACCACACATAAAAAAAATATGGTAGCTATGTACATACTCGAACATGGGAAAACTATTTATTTTTGTCATTTTAATCAAATAAACCGGTAATATACGACCGAAAATTATTATAATTACTACCTTATCACAAACGTTACAATAATGATAAATACATGTGGGTGCAAAATAATGAAATTAAAGTTAAAATCTATTTCTTAATATATTGGAACTAATTTATGACTTTTAGTAGGTGAATTGTGGAGGGACGATGTGTGTTATATTCTATATTTTGATTATCATTTTTCAACACAAACCGATTTATTTCTCCATGATAAAATTGTATAGCTTCTAAAATATTCAAGATATTTTGCACCAACTCTAGGTATTTCGTGATTCACTTTTCCGTGATACATCACCAGAATGTAAAAGTTCAATTATTTAAATAACTAATATTATGAATGGTGTTTCTTTCTTCCAAATATGTATTTGTCTGTATAAATATATATGTTATATTTGTGCGCACTTATGCATGCACGAAATGTTTGTTGTAACCACCATACGTGTTTAACACAATTTTGCTGCTCGTATTTGCATATGTTTTTAATCAAGCTGATTACATTAACTACTTATACGTAAAAATTAATTATAAAATTTTTTTTTTTTGTTTGTCCCACATAATAAACATCGCATATTTTGTGAATATTTTTGCGCAGTTTGCTTGTTTTTTTTTGCTAATTTTCATCAAACACGTTTTGATAATGGTAAGTATAAACACACCTTTTTTAAGGATACAATTATGTATGTAAATAAAGCTTCAGGAATAACATCAACGCTCTGAACAGTAAAAGCGATCAAGTGAACGAATGTTTTGATATTGTAAAAAGAAAGTAGCAGTTTCCTTATTTCCTTTATTAAAAAAAAACAATATCTCCATAAATCTTAGCTTTGAGTATAATATTTCGGTATTCATTTATAAGGGTAAGAAAAATTATTTGTTATTGTTGAGTTGAACGATTTTAAATTCTGAAAACTTTTATTCGCTGTATTTTGTCTTAATTCCAAGTGAATATCTTAGTCAAGCAAGGATGCTACTATAGCTTATAGTTTGAAAATCATTTGGTGACAACTTATGTACGCATGTGCGAGTGAAAACTATTATCAAGCTATGGATAATGAATTGATATGACCGAACGATCTTGTGATTAGTTTTATACTTCAATTTATTGGGCGACACCTATCGCATGTAGATAGAATTGTTAGAATCTTTGTCGATATTTTCAAAATAGTTCTCATTTCTTATTTTTATGTCGTTCCAAAACAAAACAGCTTCGTCTTCACTAAATAGTTCCCTATCACTGTCAGTCAAAACAGACGAATCACTACTATACAGGGTGTCCCAAGTTGAGTGGCGTATTAGAATATTTCCTAAAGTACACCAAAGAGAGCGCTGAAAATTTGGTTGCCTTGGTTTCCGGCCATGCTCTTTTTAAATAAAATAATTTTAAAGATGGCCGACTTCCGGTTATAACGGAAATCGATAGGAACTTCGTTATTTTAAATGAAACACCCCATATATTAGTGGATTTTTGGATTTTACGCAAAATTTTAGGCTAACTTTCTTAAATAAACCTTATGTCTAAAATGCACCGTTTTTGAATAATTCCACTTTTTTTTTAATAATTCGACAAATCATTGCTGGGCGTCATTCGGCCTCTCTCAGACAACGTTTGACTTACAGCCTTCAAAATTTTTATGATGAGTACTAAGGTCTAATTGTAAATCGTTGTTGGAAAATAAGTCTAATATCTTACACAGGATGTTCAAAATACACTTGCCAATGTAGACAAATTCATACCTTGGGAAGTCGCTTATTTCAAATAGGACACCCTGTATTTTACTAGGCCAATAGTTGGGACTTTTATTCCCTTTTGATCTGTATTTACATTCCCTATACCTAGCTCTTAAGGTTTTTGAGTTATTTATGATTTTTATAAAACAGACTGAGATTTGAAAAAAAACAAAGTTGCCATGAATCATAAAATGACATTTCCAATAAAACAAATACTCTAAAACTAATCTGATAATTACGAAGAGTGTTATTGTTAAGTTAATAGTTGTTCCTTTAATTTGTTTTTACTGTTTGATTACAATACACTGAGTAATAATAATACAAATAATAATAATAATAATAACCATAATGGATAATTACAATTATTCAAACGAAGACATTTTAAATTTGTTTTTTATTCATGGACAGTGTAACAGAATGGCTGCTCGAACATGCAGAAACTTTAATGAAACTTGCCCTCAACTACCACCGATGACAGAAAATAAATTGAGAAGGTATTTGGCCAATTTTCTAACAACTGGTAGCGTTAAAATAAAGAAAGCTACATCTGCTCCGGTTACTGGGAATGAAGATAATGAAGTTTCGGTTTTGGCTTATTTTGAAGCGTTTCCACGAGCGTCAACCAGAGCCGCTGAACACGATTTAGGCATTCCACGCTCTTCCATACACAGGATTATGAGAAACCATAAGCTACACAATTTCAAATTTGTAACTGTGCATGCACTACAACCTACAGACAGATTACTTCGAGTGCAGTTGTGTGAAATGCTTATGGTGGCCCAGCAAGAAGACGTAAATTTTTTACAAAAGATAATTTGGACAGACGAATCCAAATTTTCTCACGAAGGTGTGTTCAACAGGCATAATTCCCATTTTTGGTCCCACGAAAATCCCCACGTAATTAGGGAAAGAGGATTCCAAAATAAATTTAGTTTTAACGTTTTTTCTTGTTTGATGGGCAACAAATGTTGTTATTTTATTTACGACGACAATCTAAATTCAGAAATGTATATAGAAATTTTGCGGACGGTTGTAACGGAGTTCTTAGACAGCTTACCGCTAAATGTCTACAGAAATTGCTGGTATCAGCTTGATGGAGCTCCGGCACATAGTTGTAATGGGGTAAGGCAGTGCATCACTGAACTTTTTGAAGATCGCTGGATAGGACGTGGTGGGCCTTGGGCGTGGCCACCGAGATCGCCCGATCTCACGCCAATGGACTTTTATCTGTGGGGAAAAATAAAAAATGAAGTCTATTTCGACCCTGTTAATAGCAGGGCAGAGCTTGAAAATAGAGTGCGCAATTGCTTTGGGACTTTACTGGGAAACGAAATTTTACGCGCTACAACAGATGGTGTAATGGGTCGCTTAAACCGCTGCCTAGATCTAAATGGAGATCATATTGAACGATTTAACTAAGGTTTCTGTTTTCGTCTACTTGTAAATGGTATATGTACCATGCTGTTTTTACCCATTTGTTGCTTCAGTATCGTATTTGCTTTCTAATTTGACATTAAAAATAATAGTCTTCCTCATACCTGTTTTTATTATTTATGCCTACTTTAGTGTCACTCCGAAAGGTGTAAATCCAACAGTTATACATGACAACTACTGATAAACAGTATTAAATTAGCTTTAGTGAAATAGTTCCCTCTAAATGTCATTTTATAATTCATGGCAACTTTTTTTTTTTCAAATCTCAGTCTGTTTTATAAAAATTATAAATAACTCAAAAACCTTAAGAGTTAGGTATAGGGAATGTAAATACAGATCAAAAGAGAATAAAAAGTCCTAACTATTGGCCCAATAAAATACAGGGTGTTCCATTTGAAATAAGCGACTTCCCAAGGTACGAAGTTGTCTACATTGGCAAGTGTATTTTGAACATCCTGTGTAAGATATTAGACTTTTTTTCCAACAACGCTTTACAATTAGACCTTAGTACTCATCATAAAAATTTTGAAGGCTGTAAGTCAAACGTTGTCTGAGAGAGGCCGAATGACGCCCAGCAATGATTTGTCGAATTATTAAAAAAAAAGTGGAATTATTCAAAAACGGTGCATTTTAGACATAAGCACCTAAATACGTTTACCAATCGCAAGCGTACCGTAGAAATTCGTTAATAAACACCCCTTGAATAACAAATGGAAAGTGTTCTGTACTTTAAAGAGCTTCTGATGTCTACTGTCCTAAAAAATCGGATGCGCATGCGTCTGATATTTTACTTCAACAAAATACGCCAACCCTTCCAGTCGTTTGAAAATCGTTTCACTAGAATTTGAAAACTGCAAAAACAACAAACGGTTAGTCAGCGTTTGATAATATTTATCTGAATCCGCATTCCCCTGATACTCCCAACCGTTGAAAACGGCTGCAGGAACGAAGCTTATAACTTCAAAGCAATCACAATCCAGAGTTTCGTGTGGACGACCACTGTGGATGCCAAATTTTTGCGCCAACCAGCTGAAAAACCTTTCAAGTACTCATGTCTACAACCGGCACAAAAAAAATTTCCGATGGCCGTGAGTGAGTAGAAACCGAATCATACATGCCAACCGCGGACGAGCACCAGTAAGGTAAACATTCGTGCGATCCGTTAGCTGATTGAGAGTGACCACCCCCTTACAGTATGGGGAATTACTGGACACGATTACCGGAAAGTATCGAAAAAATTGGTGCCTCAACTCGTGACGGGAGATCAGTAAGCAAACCGTCTTCTGGCACGATATTGAAGAGAGAATATGTTTTGTTGAGGCACATTCTCACCTGTGATGAGACGGCGGAGTCCATGGAGTAGCGAAAACCTGGAGAAGTAGCACTGCGGAAAGTCAAGACCGGTCTTGACGATTTTTTGAGATTGAAAAAAGCGAGACATGCCTATTCGAAGTGTGATTCTGTGCCATGACAATGATCGGCCGCACACAGCTGCATTGATCCAAGAGAAATTGGACAAACTTGTTTGGGAGTCATATTTTCCGGGAAACAAGATTTTCGCTTTTCAATGTAAGAACTAGTCTGGTTTTAAACCCGATTTCTTACCATTTAGATGTAATATAGCCAATTGAGATTGGTCGATAGTCGATAGAAGGCGTCTTACAATCCTCTTTTTTAAATATTATTATAAAACAAAACTTAATAAGATATAATAAATGTTCAGTTAATTTGTTCGTAACAAACTTGTGTGCCAGACTATTTAATATTCTCAGAAATAAAAATCGTTCAGCATTTAAAAACACCTACTAGCTCCAATTTAGTACCTCTAATACTGTTAGGAACAAATTTTAATAACATAGATCCCTAACAACAATTAATAATAGTTACAAAAGCCCGTTAGATACATAATTAAAGTTCTATTAATCCGGGCCTAATGAAACTTTACAATTTATTACAATTAATACATCCCTAAACCCTATTTCCTAACATTACGACGACCAAACATTAGCCGGAAAGGAAACAGTAGCAAAATTAATATCCGTTTTCCACGCCTGTTAGATTTTGAACTTTATCGATTAAAGTTATTGATTCCAAGATTAGTAATTAATATTGAATAAGAACTGTAATGCTGCGTAAAGACATCTTTCTAGTATTTATGACGAATTATGTTTAGGAATCTGGAGAAGTATGGAATTTTACTGCAAGTAGCTTACAGGCATTAGCTCTCTCGCCTAGAAATGAAATATCGGTAAGTTATACCTTGTTTTGAATTGTATTCACGAAATCATTCTCTTCTTTCACTATACTAATGTAATACATGTCGAATATAACATATATTATAATTTAATAATTATTAAATTATAATTTAATATAATTATAATAATAATTACTTTGTAATAAATTTATAATCAATTTGTAATTGACAACATTTCTCGATAAAACTTTGAAACTCCATTGTCTTTGTTTATTCTCGCTAACGTAATGATAAAGATAGCTAATTGTATTTTGTTGGTTATTGTATCATGTGTATTACATATTCTATTAGAAAAGTAATAAATAAATAAAAATGGACTAAATTTGTTTAACGATGATAACAAATGAGACATTCTCCATATTAGATATAAGAATTCTTGATATATACTGACAAAAAGGCATTTAATCTGTAGATGGTTGTAATATATGCGACTTAAGTATTTAAAACAATGTATTATCATAGATAAATCTAAGACAAAAAGGATTATACAGTTAGATTTCTATTTTGTATTACTTTCACATTTGTAAATGTAAATAACATACTTGTATGTAATTCTATATAAAATCAACTTCGTATATAATTCAGCTTTCGCAAGATTGAAACATTTCTTATAACTTCCTTTCTGCTACTACGCATTTCAAGAGAAAAACGCAGCATAAATCTCTGAAAACGTGTAAAATGCTACTACAATCATCGCTTCTAAAGTGTTTCAATATTTATCCAGATGACATAAAATAATCTTTACTACCTCTGTTATGTTACAGAACTCACCGAGTCCTATGATATCCCCACGAAACAGTCCGCGAAGTGTCCGAAGAAGTACAACGCCCACTGTAGGCGTGACAGTAGGTATATCGATGCCACCGCCTATACCGCCGCGACGAAGTTCCCCACCTTAGAACAAGCAGTGATACCAACATCGACGAATACGAACACCACGAATGTCCCTACGAAAAGCAATTCAAATACGACTTCCAACGGTATACAACAGCAATCGCAATCTCAGACGACGCAGCAACAATCTAAACAACATTATAATGGCCTTAACGAAGCCCAATCCGTCACCAATTTATCTCAGAATCCCCCTGAAGTACCTCAGATGTCGAAAAGCAGCTCGATGCAGGAGATGCACAGGAACGTCATCACAGTTGTCACCGCTAGTGCCGAAAATACGATAGAACTAAGCTCGCCAGAAACTATTTACGGTGTAGTCAGTTCGAATTTTAGCACAAATATGACAAAGACTCAGACGAGGCATCAGAGCTGTCCGACGTCTAAGAATAAGAAGCAGATTAGCTGTCCAGTTAAATCGAGTACGACGCCAAATCTAAATAGTAGTGAAGTGAGTGAAGAACAGCATGTTTACGAGAACGTCAAGATGGCGCCCAAGGCCAAAGAAAGAATTAACCCGCTAACGTCTACTGCGAGTACCGTTTGTTATGAGAACCTAAACATGGATTATATAAAAAAATTAGTGAGTGAAGGTTATTCTAGGGATGCTGTAATAAAAGCTCTAGGCATAACTAGAAACAATGTCGATATGGCTTGTGATATATTGCATGAATTCGGTACGAAACATGGATAGTATATTTAAACAGTTTTTTAATTAGTTTAATCAGTTATAAATTGCTACATATTTGTATACTTTTTACTTTGTACAGAGGAGATTAAGAAATCGAGGTAGAGAATGTGTATATTTGTCATCTGATAGTGAGAAATGTTATGTTAAAAAAAAAAGAAAAGCGCAATAACTTTATTATCACTTTGGTTTGGTATCAGTCCTATTTTACATCATGTTGTAATTTTTGATAGCGAGTCAAGTGATGATCTTCAGAAAATCTTATTAATGAATGAGATATATCGTTTTCATTACACTGAACCACCCTATCAAAACTAAGCACTTATCTGCTGTCCAATCTTCAACCGTCATAGCGTGCATCAACTCATATGACGTTCTATTCGAAAGAAGATGTGCTGTAAAGATGTTCACTCTTTTATACGACATACGGAGGTGGAAGAGTTCCATCGGTATAGATCCACATTCATCATTGTTAATTTACGGTAAAGCAGCTTGTGGAATCGTGTTTCATTCTCTCTCTAATATTGTCCAAAGTTGATGTTGCGATGTGGGACAGCTTTCTCTAATTCTTCTGCCTAACTCATGCCAAAGTTTCTCAATTTGGTTGAGAGCTGGACTTTGGGGTGGCCACGACATGATTTTTAGTACATTGAGTTCTGCCTGTACTTGTTAATTACACTCACTAAATCACTAGTTTCGTGGAAGGAGAAGCATCCCCAAACAAGTACTGATCCTCTCCCTTGTTTCACGGTGGGTAGTACACAACTTGATAACATTTCACTTCAAATTTAGATTGCAACCGTTTCTGGCGATTTCCCTGTGGTAACGGCGATTTTATTATTACTATCCTACCGTGTAAATTTGCTTCTCGAAGACGTCGTACTAACTGATATCGCTTTTCCCTTTCCCCCGATTAAATTCAGCCGTAATTTCTGGTGTAATTCATCATCTGCTCTAGAAGTCACTCACACAACTACCAGTATCGTCATGGCCATGTACGGATCGAACATTGTTCTGTATATATAGCGCACGAGGCATTTTCCTCAACAAAGATCGAGGTACTATACAATTAACTCCATGCTAGTACGTCTACCAATTATCTCAACTGGATAAACTCGTATTGATAGTAAAGGATGTTTTAAAAGGTTCGGACATTTTTCTGAAAAAATAAGGATTTGGTCGTAAATGATCCCCACCTAATTTTAAGTACTTCAGATACTTAAATAACCACAACTGCGATTTCCAGATACATAATTTATTTTAGGTAATAAATGTTTTGGAATATTTCTAAAAAATAACGTTAAAACACATTTTATAGGCATTTTATAAATTCTAATTAAGTGTCCTCCTTTTGTGACCAATAGTGTATATTGGTCTCGTCCAAACTAAATATAATGATAGGATGAACATTGAAGGTGTCGTTATGGTGTTCAACCAAGATTACTGCCTTTTACGGACAAGTTAATCAATCAACAGGAAATCCTCAGCCTACACCAGACTAAATTAAGAATACCATCAATTCGGGTGACTTGAGAAAAAACTCTCGATAAATAACATAAAATAACTGACAACGCTGTTTCAACTTGCACGAAGCCGCCGGTATTAGCCAAACAACTCATTCCAAAGAAAATACATATTTTTTTGTCTACATATTTAAAAAAACCTTTTACGTGTCTCAAGTCGCACTAACAGTTTCTAACTAGACAGTAAAAATTAAAAAAAAAAAGATATCGAGATCAGGAATCAAATTTAATGTCTTAACTCTACTCTAAACATCAAGACTCGAAACGTGATAGCAATACTTTAAAGATTTGGCAATTTTTTTTATAGATATCATCGACTGAATGTGAAAATTGTCTCAAGTCACCCGAATTCACAGTAGCTCTTTTCTATTTCTGCAAAAATTGTTTGGCCACCACTGTTTCTTATGCGTTTTCTATGATAGATGTTGTACAACATCGCATCTGGTATTCTGTACCAGTGTTAGATTATTTTGATGAAAAGTTCCTCTTCAGCTATATTTTAAGTGCTTCAATTTTTCATCTGAAAGCTGCAATAACACAGTATTCGACCAGTAAATGGACGAAATCCATGCCAGGGTAACACAATTAGTTTTAATATATCTATGTTATGACCTTTATGTACTTGTTTTTCAGGAATTGAAACACAATTAGTTTTGGTGGACAGTACCTGAAGTTTAATTTTGAAAAGTAGTAACAGATATTAAAAACTCTACACAGTACACAGATGGGCTTACAAAAGGCCTTGCAGTTGATCAGAACATTGATGAAATAAAAGGTAAAATAAAGATAACATTTTGTCTTACAAAACCCAAAATTGCTTTAAAGAAACATCATTCACAAATAAGCTGTGGTACTGTCTAATAAAATTGACAGGATGCAATAACTTTAAAATTCCATGATATAAACTATAAATATTTTGGATCTGTTCTTCTTCTATTTGTCCATACAATATTGTTATCAGAAAAAAATATATACACGCGAAACCTCTCCAAAGCTGCGCGATAAAACGATGTCAGTGTTAATTTATTTTTGATACATTGAATAGCCATCATTGTTTTAGCCACAAAAAGTTAGTAATTATATAATATAGTACAATCACTGTCTGTATTTGTGTCAAGAAATTGCTTCATTCCAAAGAATTGAATATATGACTTTGTTCTACTAGTATTTATTTTTCATTATACAAACTTGACTTTTCACATCAGATGACAAATTATAATAATATAATTAAATAACATAAAATGGTGTAGGTGTCGAAAAAAGGGTAAACGAAGCGGTCCAAACAAAAAATTTGTCTTTGATGACCTTGATATTTTATTTTTACAATTTCGTTATAATAAAAAAGAAATAAATAAAGGAAAAACTTCCCGAGTACAAAATTACGTACGAGATTAGAACGGGAAATTTCTTAGCTGCTACCTAATAAGAATGTTAAAAATAAAGGCGAACATCTTCGCGATGCGGTCCTTTTACTTACAATTAGTACGACAAAGTAGACTGTGTAAGAATTGGTGAATTTCTTAGATCTTTAAATGTATAAGGATTATAACAATACGGCTAAATTATTTGCAATATTTAAAGAGATACGCTTTAGAAATATTTACATATCGTAATGTTTGTTACATACAATTATAAGATTACGGCATCCAATTACAGTTGTGTGAATTGAGCTTATAGAACAGCAGAAATTGGCGATTAAACTTTTAGCTTAATTTCACGACGCCCCAAGAGCAAAATGTTTTTAATGATGGTAAGTTAGACAGACAATAAGTTTTATAATCATGCCAAAAACATATCCTAAATCAAATAATAAAAGGGAGAGCAGAATCATAAGTATAAAAAGTTTATTTAATTAAATAGATTTCCACAACTTCATTCACACACTGTACATGGACTGATAAAATTCATATAAATAAACAAAATAAAATCCATTTGTAGTTGAATACAAAATGATAAAAAGGCTGATATTTTGATTTTCTTTTTTTATTAAGTGTATGTATTTATTATTTTTTAAATTATTTATTCAAACGTGATTATCCATCTCTGTACATGTTGTTTCTAACACATAAAGTGAGGAGTTTTTCTGGTTCATCGCAATTAGATGTGTCAAACAAAAAGTATACTGTTATTTTCGCCAATCAAAAGAATTTTTCATTTCTCTTTTTGTATATGAATCGTAAATAAATAATTTGACGCAAATTGTATATATACTATAATTTCCTCAGGAAGATATACCAAAGTCTGTATATAAATGGTTAATGAATTAATCTATGTTTTTTATTCATGTAAATAGATTTACTGTGTAATTGTTATGTATAAGGCAAATAAAAATAAAGTGATATGGAAAAATTTGATGCGATCTTTTTATTTTGATCATTAAGTAACAAAGTGTCTCTGTAGCTGTTTTGTATAATTTTTATTCAACTTTCTCCTAAAATTCTCTACAAAAATGTTATTTTTCTGGCTATCATCAATTTAGCAAAGCTATTGTATTAGAACGCTTTGAATTATATGGAATGTTACAAAAACTTATCCCGTATATGGTAGGTAAAATGCGCTTGAATACATCAACAGCATAAAAACGAATAAGGACTTTGGTCAGCTGTAAAAATGTTGACTTCATCATTAAAATAAGTAAACTTTTACTCCGGTGAAATGAATATATTGTGCATAAAATCATGTTATTATAACCATGAATAACCTCTTACCACCCTCCCCCACTTTGTTTTCTTTTTTAATTGCACCTCATCTTTTAACTAAATTTTCAGTTGCCTGGAAACAAACAACTTTTTCAATACTTTATTTTTATCATGTAATATTAATGAGTTGAGTTTATTATCGTTAAGAATCCTATTGACAAACGCTGCGCTATTTTCAGTTTCTTTTGCTTTTCTAATTACTGCTTGCGTCAACTCGTCAGCCTATATCTACATTATAACAACATAACGCAACGATGATTTAGACATATTCAAAAAACCAAAAAATGCCTGTAATAGGGGCTCATGGTATATTGTTGGAATCGCCCTGCGAACGAGTGCAATGAAAACAGGCCAAGTATCAGAAGCGCAATTCACCCCTCGACCTTAATTGTATTATCTTCGACAGTGGACTAATTCTAATCCCAGATAACACACGATGTCCAGTGGACATCCATTACAGGTCCATAATAAGTCCGTAGAGATAAATAGGATATCCATAAGATATGCAGATATGGAAATATCCTTTGATGGACATCCACGCGATATCCGAATATGGATATTCTTAGAATATCCATAATTGTTTGTGCAATGGATGTCCATCGTACGATAATCCTATGCATGTTTTTATTCTTTGTACAATCGATGTCTATTATCACACATACACTGTGGATATCATCCTTTGACGAACATTTATGGAATATATGAATTTGAATGGTATATGTGAGTATATTGGACACCTAAATAACAGATCTATACGCATGTTGCATAATATTGAGAATAACATATCGGAAGAACATGTTATGTTGATTTAGGATTTTGGTGTTATTGACAATTTATTGTATTAAATTCCACTTGATGTAACACCGAAAGTGACGGTTTAATTGGTCCTTTAATGGATCTGAAACGGATGTCCAATTTGGTAGAAAATAGCTCTCCGATGGATATCCTAGTGGACATCCTTTGTGCATATGACGAATATCCGATTGATGTCCACATATCCAACAAGGGATGTACAATGGATAATCTATGGACGTTCACGTTCTGATTGGGACCCCTTGCCATCTAGTAGGCAAGATCGAAAGTAACATTGCCAGGCATTACACAACACAGGTCGGCAGATACCGATCTAGCTTGGACAATTCGTGGGTTCTCAATCCCGCTAGATGTCTCGATCTGCTAACCACTCTAATGGTGATTCCAACAATATACTGTGAGCGCCTATTACAGGCATTTTTTTGTTTTTATATTGTGGAATTTCTCAACCTTTTCGTATATTAGATCATTACGATACAGTCAAACCGCAGAAGCTTTAATAATCGAGACTCGGATCGTCGAAATCTTAAATATTACTTCATAAATCTCCTCTAACCAATTAAAGAGTGTTTCCTCAAACGTCTTAACGTCAAGAATTTTAACAGGTCACTTTATACTAAGGACTAAAAAGGTATTAAAACATATGTAGGTACCTACAAGCACATATTCAACATGGGGTCATTTTTAACATGGCCATTTCTAAAATCCTATTCAACATAAGCCTTCGAACTGATCTCTGTGTCATCGTCCGTCGGGTCGGTAAAATAAACAGTGTGGCACGAAATTCTTTCCGTATAGGGCAATGGTAATTATTTTTTAAATTTCGATGCAAGATTTCTTAAAAGCTACAATAATTAGTGATAAAAGAAAATTACTGCAGCAACTAACATGATAGTACCAAGGTAATAACATATTTGAAAGTTTAGAATTGCAAGAGAAACTAGTACAAAAGAAAACTTTAAGTTCAGCTGCGATGTAGATAGTAATTTATTTTTATCACTTAGTACTGTAACTTCTTGCAACGAAATTTCAAAAAAGAGAATTTCACGCCACTCTACATTGGCCACGCAGCCTTAACACTGTCGATTTGGACCGTTATAAATATATGCTGTTTTTTCTTGTTGACTACTACATCAGCTGCATTTTCTCCTTTTATTTATTGTTATTTTTTGTACTGATTTTTTTCTTTTGTCTGTATTTGAACATCATTGGTAAAAGAAATAAAGTATCTATCTATCCAACCTAATTCAGAACGATCAAAAGTTTAATCCTCAGTTAAAATAAATTCCGTGATTGTTCTGAGTTTGATAAAAAAACTTAATAGGGCAACATTAAAAAATGTTTAGACTTTGCAAGACCTGACATTCTCCCACTTCTGGAACAGAGTGGAAAACTAAACTCCTATACCTTCAACATTCTGTTACGTTCTCTTGAAATGTTGAAAAAATATTTCGTCAGGCCATTTTTCAGTGGCATCTTTACTTGCAGCAGCTCGGGATTTACCACTAACCTAAGCAAGCTTTTGTTTTGTCATAATTCGATGACGCTTTAGAAAACCGACAATCCATGCTCTGCCTAGCGTTAAAAATTATTTCTTCTTGCTCAGAAAGCTCAGTCAGCTGGTCCCATTTACAATACAGTTTACATAAACACAAGTTAAAAGAGAGTTGTTTAGAAACTGCGTAGTCCTGTTTGGCGTAAGGGCTGTATAAATGTTTTTTTACTGATAATTTGTTTTCTTTGTAAACCGATAGTAGGACGTTATTAAACTGAATTCGTGTCACAAAAAAAAATTATACCAAAGAAGTATGTTCGGCTCGAAGAACGATAGCTAACTGAAAGTTCCTCGACTAGAACTTCTGTTACACAGTGCTAACTGTAATAAAATCCACAAACATACTGGTCTGCTAAAATAACATAATTTAGACATTTAGACAAGAGAAAGGGATACTAGGCTTGGATTAGGATTCTACTTCAATAATTTCCAATAACCTTAGAGGAGTAACAAATTGAAAACAGTAAAATGATTAAAAATACCCAACTTAGCATTGATATTTATTTCATATATAAAAAATTAGGTAACAAAGGTATTCACAATTTAAAAAATTATATACATAAATAAAAAGCATGATGCGCCTATAAATGAAATTCCACAACAAATTACGTAATAGTAATTACAATAGATGATAAAAATACAAATATAATACAATAACTTATTTGAGAATTTCCATTCACTTACAAGAATTAATATTTGAACAATATTTTACTTAATTATTGCAAAAAATCCACTTAACATACGAACCCGAAATCATATGAAAAGAATTTGAATATCACGGCATCAAATATGGAACGATAAGTCTAAAACACTAAACTACACCAATAATGAATTATTGCAAAGATAATAATAACAATATTCTTAGGAAAATAAATTTAGATTAGTTAGATGCTGTTTAGCCAAGAATATATTATTGATTTATTTAGTTATTATGTATATGTATAAACATGATGAATGTTCAAGAAAGTTTATGTTGCAGGTAGCACTTACGATAATAAAATTGTTTCTATATAAGACTAGATAGGTACAGATTTAATTATATGTATCCGTGACTAAACACAATCCAAATATGTTATATATTACAAAATTTTAACTTAAAATGTATAGAAATCGCTTTAAAACTTATCATAATTTATACACTAGCTGAACAAAATTGAAAGATGAACTAACCTTAAGTACTATCGATTCAGTCGTGTCATGCTTCTGTTTGCACAAGCACCTTTGACAAAACTAGCAGTCCGAAACTGGTTATCAAATACAAACTGGCTGGTATGCTAGACAATAATCTGTACCTCTCATCTAAAAAATAAATTGATATCATTACTGCAATATCCTAATAATATAATTAATACTAGTAACAAAATAACAAAGATATGGTGAGATGAAGGATGTAGACGAAAAAAAACTCGGATTTTAAGAAACCAATAAATATTTATTGAATAAATTAAAAACAACTAAGTCATTGCAACGAAAACAAAAGCAGAGTAACGGTCATAAATGAGAAATAAAGATAGGTTGTATTATACCTGTCATATCTGGAGATTTCTTACTGGTTGCCCAACCTAATGATCTTTGCACTGCCATTTTCCATTTTGTATACCTGGCATTACGTTCTGCGACAAAATTTTAATAATTATATGAAATTATATAAACGTAAACAAATGTTAATTACCATCGTCAGTTGTGGTTGGTAAAAAAGTATCACTGGGTACAACTTCTTTATCGTGAGCATTCAAATCCCACACGCTAATCCCTTTAGCACTACCGGCGGCCATAGCGGCTCCTAGAGAAGTCATATCTTGCGATTGAGCTCTAAATACTGGGATTCCACTAATATCAGCCTATAATAAAATAAAATTCATAGCATTAACAAAAAAAATTAAATTAAGGAAGCTATTGTAAATACCTGAAGCTGCATTAGTAGATTATTCGTTGTCATTCTCCCATCAACGTGTAACTTCGTTAAAGGAATACCGCAATCTTTATTCATAGCTTCCAAGATGTCTCTAGTTTGGAAACAGACAGCTTCAAGTGCAGCTCGAATTATGTGTTTTTTCGTAGTGAATGCCGTTAAACCGCAAATAATTCTGCAATAATCGAAATGCAAAAATTATACACTAAATAATTGTCAAAACAGAAATAGATGGAATTAAAATTAAAATGCTATAAAACTATTTTTATTGTATGCGTTAGAGTTAAGGAAAATTATCTAGAGAAACAAGTTAGGTCAGCTTTTTAAAATGTATAGCATTATACAAAATGTGCATTAAAATTTTTGACTGCCACTCCAATCTACTCTACGTTAACGTATCAAAAACAAAAAAAAATAGATTTAGATGATAGAAGAATTTTCTAAATGGATAGAAATTTTTGCCAAAGTTTACTAATTGTTTGTTAATAATCCTGTCACCATATCTATTTGCAATGCACAATTAAAAGATGTAATCGATTTCAAGGTTCAAAGAAAGATAATATGTGCAAGAAATTGTTGTAAGTTTCTGACTTGCTCTTCTTCTTTGTCAGAAGGTTTTCGCCTCTAGCGTGGTTTTTACGTCGAGTTACCATGACATTCTCCGGTCCCACACACAGTTTTTGCTCCCGAAGTAAGTTTTTGTGCATATTTTGTATTTTTATTTTATTTTTGCTTTTATTTTGTTTTGCATTTATTTATTTTACCATGACGCGGTGAGAACCCGGAAGCCCTTATAAGAGAGATTCTGAGCGTAGAAGCCTTCAATATCATTTACAACTACAAATATTGATTGAGAAACATTTGACGGATACTTTTCTTGTATTTTACAACAATTCACTAAACAAGTGTACGACAACGAATTAACTAAAGGGCATCTTCATTCAACAGAATAATATATGTACATATTATCCTGTTGAAGATATAACAGTATATACAGAGTTTCTCACGGTAGGCGATCGTTAGAAATTTTCACCGTTAGAAAAAACTTATTTTATTTTAAATGGAACACCCCATATATTATCTCATTTTTAAATTTCCGAGGAAATTTCATGATGAGTTCTATATAGTTTCCCTATACCTATTTTAGTTTATTTCTTAGATATTTTGATTATTTTGAAATATGTAGCCTTATTTTGAATACTGTGCCTTTTACCCATTTTCGGCTAGTGGTAAGCGCTACTTGGATAAACCGAAGCTCCAGAATGGTACTTTCAAAATTCACATTGACAAGTGTTTTATCGCATACAGGGTGTCCAAAATTGTATGACCAATTACATCGTCTTCAAAGTTGGTAAAGTTCAGTTTTTCAAATAACACCCTGTATATTATTAAATGATCAAATGCAGAATTTAATTACCTACCTACGTTCTAAATTTTGATTTTTTATTTTAGTGTTTTGATTACAGTTAATTTCTGCCGTTTCGAATAATAAACAATGTTCACGTTTCTGTCAAAACTTACACGAAAATAGAAAATATAGAATAACAAGAAAACCGTTAAAAATAGGTATAGGGAAAGGCATAGTCAGTCGATGCAGAATGAAATTCTGCATTAGACCATTAAATAATATACAGGGTGTTGTATTTGAAAAACTGAACTTTCTCATCTTTGAAGATGATATAATTGGTCATAAAATTTTAGACAGTACTATTCTGGAGCTACCGTTTACTCAAGTAGCGCTTACCACCAGTCGAAAATGAAAATAAGGCTACATATTTCAAAATTTTCAAAACAATCAAGATATCTAAGAAAAATGAAATCAGTGTAGCGAAACTATATATAGAACTGAAATTTCCTCGGAAATTCAAAAATGAGATAATACGTGCGTAGTCCACTTAAAGTAAGAAAGTTAATGACGGCTTCCGGTGTTACCGGAAGTGGTACGACCTTGAAAATATTTTAGAATGAAAGAGCATTTTGACTCACGCTTAAGTCCAAAAATTCAGAATTTTAAGTTTTTTATAACGGCAAAAACTTCTAACGAACGCCTACCGTAAGAAACCCTCTGTATAGCTCATGTATTTGACATTTTAAACCAATTTTATGGTAATACTGCTATTTATTTGGCAACTCGATAATTATTATAGACAGAAATGAACTATACATAATCTAGATGTAACTATAAGATCCAATTAACATAAGACTTAAGAGATTGTAACAAAAAGAATTGTATTTGACAATACATTCATCGAAAGTTTGAAAAGTTTATTAATAAATTTTAGGGTTTCCTAATACTAGCCTTTGTGCCTACGGTTTCGATCGTATAGACTGCAGTGACTCCGTAAGCTATATTACTTGTCTGGCTATTACTGCAACTCTCGTGGTGTAGTTTTGTGTGTAAATTGTATTCAAATGGTTTTGTGACAGCATCTCTTCGCCTTTTATAATGCCATGTTATTAATCACTTTGCTCCCAACAGCGAATGGTAAGTCGATCCGGATTTCAACTCTCTGAAAAAATGTCACCCTCCCTCCAGAGAATTGAAACCTGGCTCCTATCGTCCTGCCACAACGACAGCCGCCTAACCACTGCAACTATCGACCCGTTTAATTATTTCATTAATACCAGATTTCAAGTAAATTTGACCGTAACAAACATTATTTTTTTATAGAAACTTTGCCACCCCATGTCATTCTCTTAGGGGTTGATTTGAAAAAACGCCGAAACATGTGCTTCATTAGTTGTATCGTAGAGATATTATTCATTGCACAAACTTTACCACTTTCGTAGGTGTTGAATAAAAAAAATTAAATGCTCGTCTTTAAATTTCCAATTTCTATCATAGGTAAGCGGTTTGGGCTGAGCATTGATGTGTTAGTCGTTGGTACACAACATTTATTTATGATTATGAACGATAGTAGAAATGTTTGACAGTTTAAAATTTGATGGCTACCTTATTTAGTCGTTAGTTTCTTCGAATTAAAGCATAAATATTATATAAGCAGTTGAAAGTTGATTTATCTCCAATAATAAGCGAGATCCCCACGATGAATGTCGGAAAAGAATCAGCCTTTAGCTGGTAAATTATATACAGAATTTTTAATTTAAGATATAAAACATAATCAATCCTGAAATGGGGTTTATTCGAAAAGGGTTTTAATAATTTGCGCTCCATAGATGCTATACTAAATTGAAAGAAATTGAAACTTACACACCCTCTAGCGTCCTTTCTCCAATAGGGTGCGTACAATCCTTTAAAGGCAGGCACGAAATATACATCTCCGGTATTGAAAACTTCCTGCGCT
This sequence comes from Holotrichia oblita, assembly GCA_023690525.1. Lineage (NCBI taxonomy): Eukaryota > Metazoa > Arthropoda > Insecta > Coleoptera > Scarabaeidae > Holotrichia > Holotrichia oblita. The sequence continues at coordinate 194,728,735 of CM043015.1, forward strand.
AACGATTCAGTATCTTTCGTTACATCCTGTATAAGTCCCATATTATCTCGTAACCAATTCATTGCAGCGCCAGCGACTGCAACACTACCTTCCAGAGCATAAACAGCAGGGGAATTGCCGAATTTATAAGCGACAGTCGTTACTAAGCCATGAGTGGATTGTACCCTCTACGATTAAAATTGTTTATAAATATATCAAATTAATGCCAATTATGATTCTTACGTTAGTTCCCGTATTATAAATTAAGAAACAACCGCTTCTGTACGTATTCTTGGCTTGGCCCTCTTTGAAACAGTTTTGTCCTACTAAAGCTGATTGTTGGTTACCTAAAATCTATTAAGAGCCAGGCGTGAATAATTCTATAAATAAAGTTAAAGTTAGAGATAACTTACTCCTGATATTGGAATGCCATCTATCGGTGAGGTGCATCGAATTTTTCCGTAAATCTCAGAACTACTTCTAATTTCCGGTAGGATGTCTGATGTAACTGAGAATGTGTGAAGTAACAGTGGGTCCCAATGTAACGTTTCTATGTTCATAAGGAATGTTCGTGAAGCGTTTGTTACGTCAGTGACGTGGATACCACCGTTTGGGCCACCTGTTAGGTTCTATAACAAAAACTACATTCGTAATTATATTCAAATGTTTTCATGCATAAAAAAATTACAACGTAAAATCTACTGTTTACTGATATATGATTAATGAGTCCGTTGATTTATTTATATTGTTACTCTAAACCAGTTATATGATTGGCATTTCCTTTGCGGTTAATCAACGAAATATACGACATTATATGCAAAAATTACAGAAATTTTATCTTGAACGATTTATAACATAATCTGTAGTATTAAAAAAGGAGGTGTGTACGTGTTGATTTCCTGTTTAAAAATAATAACTTTATCAAAACCTAAACGAGCAAAACATTATTGAAATTTAATTTAATGCAGTATTAAAAGTTATTTGCGAGATACTTAAAATAATGCAAACAATCTAAATGTTTATATTTTAGAATTAACTAATTTATGGCATAATTACGAGCACTTTAAAGTGTGTTTACTGTTTTTGTTATTATTTTTTTAATGCGCAAATAAGATTATTTAAACTATGGTACTTACCCAGACGACCCACGTATCCACAGTTCCAAAAAGGCACTTTTTCGATTTACATGCCCGCCTAACTATACGTATATTATCTATAAGCCATTTCAGTTTAAAAGCGCTGAAGTAAGGCGATACTGGTAATCCGCACAGGGGTTTGAAGTGGTTCTTGTTATTTTCTGGTAATTTAGCTAAGATCTTGTCTACCGTTGAATCGGTTCGTATATCGTTCCATACTGGAATGCAAGACAAAATAAAACATGAAGAACATATTGAAATTACTACGATTCTTTTTTCTTTTGGTATTTTAAATGAGAGACAGTAGTTTCCTACGTGATGTTTCGGAGATTTTATTTACTCCTTATTCATCATCAAAAAGGAGCAGGGCACCCTCTTACGGCTGTTATCGACAAAAACATCGCTGCTGTTAAAAAAATGATTGAAGAGGACAATAAAACCACTTAACCGGTACTAGAGCATCAATTCAAGATTGGATCCTGAGCTGTTAAAACAATCATACACGATCATCTGCATTAAAAAAAAAGTGGTAAGTCGCTTTGTGCCGCATCACCTTTTTGACTTCCAAAAAGCAGAACGTCTGAACGAAATTTGCCATGAAACTTTGAATTTCTTTTAAATTATTATTTATTGCTATTGCGCTATTGAGAGCACCCAAGTTTTTCCAAAATAGTAACAGGTGACGAGACTTACATTCCCTTTTTCGATCTTCCTACTCCCCAAGAGAATCGTGTATGGATTTACAAAGAGGGGGAAACTTCTACAATGCCCAAGGAGCGGTGAACTATGAAGAAGGGTATACGTCAGAAGGCCGGGTTTAGTAAATGCAATTAGGCTAGATGGACAAAAGATTGAAAAAATGTTTGCTTGAAGTGTTCAGTAGAGTTCCAGAAAAGGGAATTGGCTCCACTACTACTAATGTGTGACTTTTGGGTATTTTATTTGGGTTTAAACGCAATTTGCGTGGACGAACATTTTCGTATGAAGAAGAGATTGATTCCAAAAGAAAATTGGTTAAAAAAATTTAACAAGGGAAGGAAAGAATGGTCAAGTGTATCATTACCGAGCTTATCCCTCGTATCAAAAAACATTCTTTGAATTTCACTAACGTTAGTCTCTTTGGTAGCCTTTTGTGATCTTTTATGTTTGGATATCTTTCTATAGCCAGATATAAAGCGTTTTCCACTTGATGTGTTAAACATGTGAATTTTGGGAAAGTGTTATTTTTAGTGACGAAACAAAATTTATCCTTTTTGGGCCGGGATAAAATTTGGAGGAAAAAAAATGCAGCCAATAGAATAGGCAATTTAGTCTTCATTGACGATATTATGGATCAACATGCATATTTAAACATTTTGAGAAATCATTTACGTCTAAGTATTCAGAAACTGGGACTAGAGGAGCGTTATTTATTCCAACAAGATAACAAGGTTACAAATAAAGAACAAGTCAAAAAGCGAATAAGAGTAGAGCGGGAGAATATTCCACCATAAGTTACGAGAAACCTTGTATTAAGTCTTCCAAAAAGACTTAGTGTTATCATTAAAACAGATGGCAATTGTACAAAATATTAACCTTTAAAAACCTACAATTTCTTGAAATATGTAAGTTAGTGTATGGAGACTTTTTTGACGTAATTTTTGTTTCTAAGATATTTTAATTACTTTGATGTTCAAACAAAGTTTTTCAAATGACTTTCTTTGTATTTTAATTGCTCCTAAGGCGATTACGTATACTTACATGAGAGAAAAGAACAAACCGAAAAAATATATTGTAAAAAGATTGGTATATGGAGACATTTTTGACTGACTGTATAAATTGGAGAGAGTGAACCCCCCTCAAGTTCGTTTGGTGGTAGATAATCTAACAAAATTTCAGCTAGATTGAACCCCAGTCTGAAATTACATTGATTTAATTTTACTTAATCCATAACACCTGCATTTGGTCAAACACCATGAAAACCAGTATATTCCAATTAGATCGACATGTAGTCAATGACGTTGACTTTCTCTAAAATTCATTCACAAATACATAGACCTCTCTCCATTGTAACAACACAAGAAAGATGAAAAATTGCTGGTCCTTCAGCGCTTCTCACAACAGAAAAAAATATTATAACTCCAGCATCTATGTCTCCAAGCAGCGAATTAAAAGAAGTTAGAACTTCATTGACACATGATGTAGCTGCTGAATCTTCCAATTAGAAGTCCTTCCGAAATGCTATGCAAAGGCAGAGCATCAACCAAACACTAGAAAACGCAGATAGCAAAGGAGCAGCAAAATTTTAACAGATACGCCACGCAAAGAAACATTGTTAAAAAAGAAGAGAAAACACGAAGAAAGGGCGAATAAGTCTTGTTCTTTTCGTTGATGACGATAGGATCGAAAAAATACTGACAATAAAGATTTTTCTAATGTAATGATAATTCCATCTGTGGTTGAGAAGAGGTAGAACGAACTTTACTCATACTAATTCAAGTAACACTTACCTATAGCATTATATAATGGTTCTCCTGTAGTCCTATCCCATACTATAGTGGTTTCTCTCTGATTCGTTGCACCTATCGTTATTATATCAGATATTTTATAACCTGCAATCAATACATCAAAATGTCGTTAGTCTAAAAAAATTGAAACAAAACAGAAGTTAATTGCTTCACCTAGTGATGGTAATTTATCTGTCGCCTCATGTATGCAATGCTGGACGGCATTCAGTATTTCCCTAGGGTCCTGTTCATGCCAACCTTCTTGAGGAGTGATGGGTGTTATGTCTACAGCATGCCCTACCAATTCTTTCGTATGCCGACTGCGAAATATACTAAATTTTACTGTTCTAGTGCCGGCGTCGATTACTCCTATTAGGGTTCTTTATCAACCACCGCTGGCATTGTATTTCTGCAAACAAGAAAGTTGAGCTACAAATACGAAATTTAAATAAAATAAATTGAAATAACGCGTGATTTTCATATGTATTTTAGAAATAAAGTCGAATAGATATTAAATATTTAAAAGCATGTACTAATTCAAGCTAATTTAATGGAAAAATACCATATTGGAATTAACACTATATGATAACAGAAGGTTTGGAGCATAGTTCACATATTGTAATATGAAATGTAAACATCAAACACAGCGACAGTCAAAACATATAAAAAATATACATGCATACGTAATTTAAAGGTCTACGTCATCTTTACATAAAAACATTTTTTTTTGTTTTGATCTCTATTATGATCAAAATTACTTTTAAAATAACTTTTAGAACTGATGACGTTAGTGCCACAAATCTGAATGGATTTAAAGCATTTAATACACTTATCATATATTGAGGAATAATACGAAAATGTAACATATTTACAGAATAGGATAATGCTAAACAGAATGAGCGTCTCCGTTTGCGTAATTTGGCTTGCTTCAATATATATTTTTGAAATACTTTTATATAGTATTTGATTTGATATTTTGCTATATTAACACTTACAACAATGACATAAAATGACGACAAAAATGAAACCAACTAATGAAGAAACTAAAATTAGTTTTTTTAATATATAAACCTTATCATCGTAAAATACATGTCATTCATTATTATTATGAGGTTATCATACTTTGCTAAAACATAACCCAAGATTTATTGAATCGTTGAAGACGACGGGTTTTATTCTCGTCTATACCGCATTCCATAGTCAGAACTTGTCATATTTGATAAGAGATGACACCAATATTTTGTCTTTTTGAGAATTGTATTAAAATATGAACAACAACGAACAATTACCACAGTCCACAAGTCCTCCAGAATCATTGATATAACGGGACAAAAACAACCGAAAAAAGTTACTACTTCGCATAAAAATTTCAAACCGCACACGCTAAATTATGTATCATCTGGGTCAAAAGAAGCCACCCCCCTAAATGGATGGACGACGGTTAATTTTTTTGTGCAATTTGTAAGCATTTTATGAAAACGAGATACAGTGTTAACAATAAACCTCTGCTTATCCTGGGCAATCATGACTATGATATGCAGATTTTAAATTATTATAAGCAGAATGGAGGAGTTTTATTAACCGAACCTCCTCAGTGCTGTCACTTAACGTAACCTGCTTTCTAACATTTAAGGCACAATGGATGGTTGACCAGGAAGGCATTTCTAAGAACCAATATAATCAAAAGTTTTGAATGTACTGGAATATCTCCTTATCAAACGCCAGTGTTATAAATGAAAAGGATGAACCATCCCTGAATCCGGATATAGGAGACGACTCAAAAATAAAACAAGATCGAAGAGATAATCCACTGTTTTGACCCATACACCAAATCTGAAAGAGATACAAGAAATTGGAAAAACGACAAAGCGAAAGAAAAAAGGAATCCAAAAAGAACTGTGAAAAAAGGAAATAATTCTGGATGACTCGTCTAATGAGAGCGATGTTGAGGAAGATTCAGTTGATGATGATTCGCTAGTTGGCAAGACAGATTCGGCAGAAGAAAAACAAGAATACTCCGTGGGTCAAATCGACAGATTAGAGTAACATGGTTTTCCAATTTGATAATCACATAATAGTAGATAAAAAATATTCTCGTTTTTGCAATGGTTTCTTTTCTTTTTTCCAATTTCCCATTATAGTGGCAATGGTTCATACTGAGATAGGGGCTGTATACATAAAACATTTCTCCGGTACATATGTAAACGGACTTATGTAACCTTATGGATTCACTGAAGTTACTAACTGCATTGTTACCCTAAACATAATATTGGTTCTATTTATTGGGACTCGAAAAGTTGTATTCAAGTGCGTACATGCAAATCAAAGTGCTTCCAGAGTGGAAGCGGTGTGGGCAAGCTCAATTACTGAGTTGACAACACAGATCTCACTCAGCAAGAAAGAAAGAAATAGGTGCTATTATTTTACTCTTTAATCCTTTTTTTCTAGTTCTTCTTTTTACTATTCCTTGCGTTTGTTTTCCTTGTTTTTCACTTCCAATCTTTTCTTTCGTTGTTCATTTCTTGGTTTTCGTTTTTGCTTCTTACGACCTTATGTTGTACTTTTTTTCCTATTGTAGTTTTCTTATAGCGGATTCTTTCTTTCTTCGTACTTTCTATTTCATCTTCAGATTCTTTACTTTCATTTTTTTTCTAATTCAATATACATTCTTTTATTCTTAGTGCATTACTATTATTCATTTTTCTTTCTCAAGTAAACGCAATCATTCGTAAATAAAACCAAGAAGGTTTGGTAAACCTATAAGTGATAACTCCTAATCATTAATTTTAGGCTAAATTCGTACGAATGTTTACAAATAATTGATCTGAATAATGTGCAATAATAGAAGATTTTGAAACAAAAATGACCATACCTGAAAGAAGCCTAAGCTCCCACATCACATAAATCTTAACCCGACAGAATATGTCGAGGTGTCCCAGCTAATGAACTACTAAAATGAAAAAAAAAAAAAAATGTTATACGAATTGAGCAGTATGAAAGCAATGTGCATACTTATTTTATTTTTAATCGATTTTTTTCACGGACTATTTTAATAAATCAATGGCATTCTATGTAGAAACGCTCGTTATTTTACATAACTGTAAAGTATGGTCGCTTCATTAGCAGTTACCCTGTATACTTGCTGAATTATGAATTTAAGTCATCATTATTATCAATATTTTTAATATCGTTGGGAAGAAATTAAATTTTCCCGGTAGTAATATGAAAAGAACTAATAAACCCTATAACCTTCTAAGTGTAAAAATCCGTCTTGACAGTTCAAATTTTGATCGCAGACGCGCTAACGTCAACGATTTATTATGAGGGCCGCCTAATGATTATTGCTCTAGTTATTAAAGATGGTATTTTGTACGTAGACGTATTTTAATGTATTTAATTTTGAAATATATTTTTTTGGTAATAAGTAAATGACGTCACGTAGTATTTTTTCCATTATATTACGTAATGAGGTTTTGACGATTACAATTTGACTTTTCGCGTTTCGCGTTTGATGTATTTTTCAACTATTTTTATTAATAATAACGGAATATATTATTTATAGGTAAAATGTGTATCTATTAGTATATTGACAAATGTTTTTAACATGACGTATATACTTATATTTTTGAAGAGATAACATGTGTTCAGAAATACCATAATATTCAAATTGAGCGCTTGATACATTGCACTAAACATGTATACCTCAGATATGCTGCCATCTATTAAGATACAATGAAGTTATTTGGTAAAGTGCAGTTATATCTACGATTATTTAATTAATCTCAATACTATATGTATATATTATCTTAATGACAATCACAAAATGTTTTACCGAAAAATCAACAACTCATGATCTCGATGTAAACGCAGAACAAAAAGTCCGTCTTGACAGTTCAAATTTTGTAGTATTTCTTTACTTATTTTACGTAATGAAGTTATGAACGCTTAAAATTCAATATTTCTTTCAAGTTTTTTATTTAATAATAACGGAATATATTATTTATAGGTGAAATGTGTATCTAATAGAATATTGACAAATGTGTTTATCATGACATATATATCTGTATATTTAGAGAGGCAGCATGTTTTAAGTTATTCCATAATATTCAAATTGCGCGCTTTCTCGCAGTGTAAATAGTTTAAAAGAAAAAATTTCTAACGGCCTTGATTAGGTATATTAAAAAGCTGTCGGATTACGTATTACAGTAACAAATACGTCCTTACGGGTAACTGTATAGGTGTTAAGGTACAAATATTAAATAAATCTCGTAATTTTTAGAAGAGAGGAAACTTGTTAGGTATTTCAATGTTTACCTGTCAAAGTCGTTGAGTGGACTTTTTTTTTTTTTTTTTTTTTTTTTTTTTTTTTTTGCTGACGTAGCGGCATCGCATACTACTCGTCATGGTAAAAAGAAAACTTCATATGAACATATGACCTAAAGGTCTTAACTTTTGAGATACAGGGTGATAAAGTTTTCGAAAATAAATAGTTTTACATTAATTCCTGTAAAACTATGTATGTATCAAGAGGCATTATTGAGTGTTCCACATTTTTTTTTAATTCCACCAGTGGCGTTCGTACGGAATTTCAGCTACCTACTTTGACAGACGTTTAGGTCACACGTTCATATGAAGTTTTGTTTTTAAAATAGACTAAAAAATCGTTCCCTAAAATATTGACATTCAATTTCCCCTGTACATTGGAGAGCGGAGAAAAAAAATTGACCCCCTTAAAGACGCGCTGGAGAGATATAAAAAAAAATGTATGCAAAAAAGACTTTTTGACTCTTTCGAAAATATGTAGATATATATATAGTATAATCTCGATAATACACTGAACTATATACGATTTTAGTATAAGTAACGATGAGAATTATCAAAAAATAATAAGCGGTTTAGAAAGGCGTTGGAACATTGAAATTTTGGAAATCGTCGTAATAATTTATTATTTCATTCCTTGTTTGTACATTATTGTTTTCGTAAATATATATTTGTGGAAATAAAAAGATGGTATCAAAGAAGCCTCCCTTACCTCTGTGAGCATGTGTAGGTTAAAGTAAAAAAAAATAATGAAATATTATTTAATTATACATTTAATTAAAAATAGAATATTTTCGCAGTAACTCCTAATTCTTTTATTTTTTGTTCCTTGTCGTAAATGAAAAATAAATTTTAACTATATTCCTCTATAAACAAAATTAAAAAAAAAAAAACAGATACGTCGTAGAAGGGGTTTGAACCTAGTACCATCCGATTCGAAGCCGAACACCTAAGCGTCACGCCACCGTCGCTCGTATGAAAGGGTATCTTATATACGCGTATATAAATAATATATTTTCTAAAATCGAGTTTGGCAGAGGAAAATCAAAAAAATAAGCCGTTTAGAAGGGCGTTGGAATTTTGAAATTTTGACGATCGATATTGTTCACATGGGCAATTCGCTGGAGACGACCTGCAAGGCGACGCTAAATCGGACGCCGCCGCCGCGACGCAAAAAGATTTTAGTTTTAATCGGAAAAAAAAAATTTCCCGAAAATATCCAAGTACTCGCCGAGAAGAATATATTCGGACATAGATAGTTTTGGCGTAGCGTCAACCGTTCGGGAGATAAACGCGAATTTCCGACTAATCTGAAAACATCCGGAAAATTTAGCATCTAATCGCAAGGAAACCTAGCCTAAGGCACAGAAAAATCCTTCAGGCGTCTTTTGACACCCCCTTTTCGAGTTTAGTCCTTCCGTAAGGTCCCAGGAGGGAGCCCCGTTTACCTCTACAATCACCAATTATTATAAGTAAAAGAGCGGAGTATGGCCGTCTTGATTTAATAAAACCCGCTATACAGGCTCTTTCCAAAATGAATGTCCATATTTCAGGGAACGATTTTTTTTTTTGCTGACGTAGCGGCATCGCATACTACTCGTCATGGTAAAAAGAAAACTTCATATGAACATATGACCTAAAGGTCTTAACTTTTGAGATACAGGGTGATAAAGTTTTCGAAAATAAATAGTTTTACATTAATTCCTGTAAAACTATGTATGTATCAAGAGGCATTATTGAGTGTTCCACATTTTTTTTAATTCCACCAGTGGCGTTCGTACGGAATTTCAGCTACCTACTTTGACAGACGTTTAGGTCACACGTTCATATGAAGTTTTGTTTTTAAAATAGACTAAAAAATCGTTCCCTAAAATATTGACATTCAATTTCCCCTGTACATTGGAGAGCGGAGAAAAAAAATTGACCCCCTTAAAGACGCGCTGGAGAGATATAAAAAAAAATGTATGCAAAAAAGACTTTTTGACTCTTTCGAAAATATGTAGATATATATATAGTATAATCTCGATAATACACTGAACTATATACGATTTTAGTATAAGTAACGATGAGAATTATCAAAAAATAATAAGCGGTTTAGAAAGGCGTTGGAACATTGAAATTTTGGAAATCGTCGTAATAATTTATTATTTCATTCCTTGTTTGTACATTATTGTTTTCGTAAATATATATTTGTGGAAATAAAAAGATGGTATCAAAGAAGCCTCCCTTACCTCTGTGAGCATGTGTAGGTTAAAGTAAAAAAAAATAATGAAATATTATTTAATTATACATTTAATTAAAAATAGAATATTTTCGCAGTAACTCCTAATTCTTTTATTTTTTGTTCCTTGTCGTAAATGAAAAATAAATTTTAACTATATTCCTCTATAAACAAAATTAAAAAAAAAACAGATACGTCGTAGAAGGGGTTTGAACCTAGTACCATCCGATTCGAAGCCGAACACCTAAGCGTCACGCCACCGTCGCTCGTATGAAAGGGTATCTTATATACGCGTATATAAATAATATATTTTCTAAAATCGAGTTTGGCAGAGGAAAATCAAAAAAATAAGCCGTTTAGAAGGGCGTTGGAATTTTGAAATTTTGACGATCGATATTGTTCACATGGGCAATTCGCTGGAGACGACCTGCAAGGCGACGCTAAATCGGACGCCGCCGCCGCGACGCAAAAAGATTTTAGTTTTAATCGGAAAAAAAAAATTTCCCGAAAATATCCAAGTACTCGCCGAGAAGAATATATTCGGACATAGATAGTTTTGGCGTAGCGTCAACCGTTCGGGAGATAAACGCGAATTTCCGACTAATCTGAAAACATCCGGAAAATTTAGCATCTAATCGCAAGGAAACCTAGCCTAAGGCACAGAAAAATCCTTCAGGCGTCTTTTGACACCCCCTTTTCGAGTTTAGTCCTTCCGTAAGGTCCCAGGAGGGAGCCCCGTTTACCTCTACAATCACCAATTATTATAAGTAAAAGAGCGGAGTATGGCCGTCTTGATTTAATAAAACCCGCTATACAGGCTCTTTCCAAAATGAATGTCCATATTTCAGGGAACGATTTTTTTTTTGCTGACGTAGCGGCATCGCATACTACTCGTCATGGTAAAAAGAAAACTTCATATGAACATATGACCTAAAGGTCTTAACTTTTGAGATACAGGGTGATAAAGTTTTCGAAAATAAATAGTTTTACATTAATTCCTGTAAAACTATGTATGTATCAAGAGGCATTATTGAGTGTTCCACATTTTTTTTAATTCCACCAGTGGCGTTCGTACGGAATTTCAGCTACCTACTTTGACAGACGTTTAGGTCACACGTTCATATGAAGTTTTGTTTTTAAAATAGACTAAAAAATCGTTCCCTAAAATATTGACATTCAATTTCCCCTGTACATTGGAGAGCGGAGAAAAAAAATTGACCCCCTTAAAGACGCGCTGGAGAGATATAAAAAAAAATGTATGCAAAAAAGACTTTTTGACTCTTTCGAAAATATGTAGATATATATATAGTATAATCTCGATAATACACTGAACTATATACGATTTTAGTATAAGTAACGATGAGAATTATCAAAAAATAATAAGCGGTTTAGAAAGGCGTTGGAACATTGAAATTTTGGAAATCGTCGTAATAATTTATTATTTCATTCCTTGTTTGTACATTATTGTTTTCGTAAATATATATTTGTGGAAATAAAAAGATGGTATCAAAGAAGCCTCCCTTACCTCTGTGAGCATGTGTAGGTTAAAGTAAAAAAAAATAATGAAATATTATTTAATTATACATTTAATTAAAAATAGAATATTTTCGCAGTAACTCCTAATTCTTTTATTTTTTGTTCCTTGTCGTAAATGAAAAATAAATTTTAACTATATTCCTCTATAAACAAAATTAAAAAAAAAAACAGATACGTCGTAGAAGGGGTTTGAACCTAGTACCATCCGATTCGAAGCCGAACACCTAAGCGTCACGCCACCGTCGCTCGTATGAAAGGGTATCTTATATACGCGTATATAAATAATATATTTTCTAAAATCGAGTTTGGCAGAGGAAAATCAAAAAAATAAGCCGTTTAGAAGGGCGTTGGAATTTTGAAATTTTGACGATCGATATTGTTCACATGGGCAATTCGCTGGAGACGACCTGCAAGGCGACGCTAAATCGGACGCCGCCGCCGCGACGCAAAAAGATTTTAGTTTTAATCGGAAAAAAAAAATTTCCCGAAAATATCCAAGTACTCGCCGAGAAGAATATATTCGGACATAGATAGTTTTGGCGTAGCGTCAACCGTTCGGGAGATAAACGCGAATTTCCGACTAATCTGAAAACATCCGGAAAATTTAGCATCTAATCGCAAGGAAACCTAGCCTAAGGCACAGAAAAATCCTTCAGGCGTCTTTTGACACCCCCTTTTCGAGTTTAGTCCTTCCGTAAGGTCCCAGGAGGGAGCCCCGTTTACCTCTACAATCACCAATTATTATAAGTAAAAGAGCGGAGTATGGCCGTCTTGATTTAATAAAACCCGCTATACAGGCTCTTTCCAAAATGAATGTCCATATTTCAGGGAACGATTTTTTTTTTGCTGACGTAGCGGCATCGCATACTACTCGTCATGGTAAAAAGAAAACTTCATATGAACATATGACCTAAAGGTCTTAACTTTTGAGATACAGGGTGATAAAGTTTTCGAAAATAAATAGTTTTACATTAATTCCTGTAAAACTATGTATGTATCAAGAGGCATTATTGAGTGTTCCACATTTTTTTTAATTCCACCAGTGGCGTTCGTACGGAATTTCAGCTACCTACTTTGACAGACGTTTAGGTCACACGTTCATATGAAGTTTTGTTTTTAAAATAGACTAAAAAATCGTTCCCTAAAATATTGACATTCAATTTCCCCTGTACATTGGAGAGCGGAGAAAAAAATTGACCCCCTTAAAGACGCGCTGGAGAGATATAAAAAAAATGTATGCAAAAAAGACTTTTTGACTCTTTCGAAAATATGTAGATATATATATAGTATAATCTCGATAATACACTGAACTATATACGATTTTAGTATAAGTAACGATGAGAATTATCAAAAAATAATAAGCGGTTTAGAAAGGCGTTGGAACATTGAAATTTTGGAAATCGTCGTAATAATTTATTATTTCATTCCTTGTTTGTACATTATTGTTTTCGTAAATATATATTTGTGGAAATAAAAAAGATGGTATCAAAGAAGCCTCCCTTACCTCTGTGAGCATGTGTAGGTTAAAGTAAAAAAAAATAATGAAATATTATTTAATTATACATTTAATTAAAAATAGAATATTTTCGCAGTAACTCCTAATTCTTTTATTTTTTGTTCCTTGTCGTAAATGAAAAATAAATTTTAACTATATTCCTCTATAAACAAAATTAAAAAAAAAAACAGATACGTCGTAGAAGGGGTTTGAACCTAGTACCATCCGATTCGAAGCCGAACACCTAAGCGTCACGCCACCGTCGCTCGTATGAAAGGGTATCTTATATACGCGTATATAAATAATATATTTTCTAAAATCGAGTTTGGCAGAGGAAAATCAAAAAAATAAGCCGTTTAGAAGGGCGTTGGAATTTTGAAATTTTGACGATCGATATTGTTCACATGGGCAATTCGCTGGAGACGACCTGCAAGGCGACGCTAAATCGGACGCCGCCGCCGCGACGCAAAAAGATTTTAGTTTTAATCGGAAAAAAAAAATTTCCCGAAAATATCCAAGTACTCGCCGAGAAGAATATATTCGGACATAGATAGTTTTGGCGTAGCGTCAACCGTTCGGGAGATAAACGCGAATTTCCGACTAATCTGAAAACATCCGGAAAATTTAGCATCTAATCGCAAGGAAACCTAGCCTAAGGCACAGAAAAATCCTTCAGGCGTCTTTTGACACCCCCTTTTCGAGTTTAGTCCTTCCGTAAGGTCCCAGGAGGGAGCCCCGTTTACCTCTACAATCACCAATTATTATAAGTAAAAGAGCGGAGTATGGCCGTCTTGATTTAATAAAACCCGCTATACAGGCTCTTTCCAAAATGAATGTCCATATTTCAGGGAACGATTTTTTTTTTGCTGACGTAGCGGCATCGCATACTACTCGTCATGGTAAAAAGAAAACTTCATATGAACATATGACCTAAAGGTCTTAACTTTTGAGATACAGGGTGATAAAGTTTTCGAAAATAAATAGTTTTACATTAATTCCTGTAAAACTATGTATGTATCAAGAGGCATTATTGAGTGTTCCACATTTTTTTTTAATTCCACCAGTGGCGTTCGTACGGAATTTCAGCTACCTACTTTGACAGACGTTTAGGTCACACGTTCATATGAAGTTTTGTTTTTAAAATAGACTAAAAAATCGTTCCCTAAAATATTGACATTCAATTTCCCCTGTACATTGGAGAGCGGAGAAAAAAATTGACCCCCTTAAAGACGCTGGAGAGATATAAAAAAAAATGTATGCAAAAAAGACTTTTTGACTCTTTCGAAAATATGTAGATATATATATAGTATAATCTCGATAATACACTGAACTATATACGATTTTAGTATAAGTAACGATGAGAATTATCAAAAAATAATAAGCGGTTTAGAAAGGCGTTGGAACATTGAAATTTTGGAAATCGTCGTAATAATTTATTATTTCATTCCTTGTTTGTACATTATTGTTTTCGTAAATATATATTTGTGGAAATAAAAAGATGGTATCAAAGAAGCCTCCCTTACCTCTGTGAGCATGTGTAGGTTAAAGTAAAAAAAAAATAATGAAATATTATTTAATTATACATTTAATTAAAAATAGAATATTTTCGCAGTAACTCCTAATTTTTATTTTTTGTTCCTTGTCGTAAATGAAAAATAAATTTTAACTATATTCCTCTATAAACAAAATTAATAAAAAAAAAAAAAACAGATACGTCGTAGAAGGGGTTTGAACCTAGTACCATCCGATTCGAAGCCGAACACCTAAGCGTCACGCCACCGTCGCTCGTATGAAAGGGTATCTTATATACGCGTATATAAATAATATATTTTCTAAAATCGAGTTTGGCAGAGGAAAATCAAAAAAATAAGCCGTTTAGAAGGGCGTTGGAATTTTGAAATTTTGACGATCGATATTGTTCACATGGGCAATTCGCTGGAGACGACCTGCAAGGCGACGCTAAATCGGACGCCGCCGCCGCGACGCAAAAAGATTTTAGTTTTAATCGGAAAAAAAAATTTCCCGAAAATATCCAAGTACTCGCCGAGAAGAATATATTCGGACATAGATAGTTTTGGCGTAGCGTCAACCGTTCGGGAGATAAACGCGAATTTCCGACTAATCTGAAAACATCCGGAAAATTTAGCATCTAATCGCAAGGAAACCTAGCCTAAGGCACAGAAAAATCCTTCAGGCGTCTTTTGACACCCCCTTTTCGAGTTTAGTCCTTCCGTAAGGTCCCAGGAGGGAGCCCCGTTTACCTCTACAATCACCAATTATTATAAGTAAAAGAGCGGAGTATGGCCGTCTTGATTTAATAAAACCCGCTATACAGGCTCTTTCCAAAATGAATGTCCATATTTCAGGGAACGATTTTTTTTTTTGCTGACGTAGCGGCATCGCATACTACTCGTCATGGTAAAAAGAAAACTTCATATGAACATATGACCTAAAGGTCTTAACTTTTGAGATACAGGGTGATAAAGTTTTCGAAAATAAATAGTTTTACATTAATTCCTGTAAAACTATGTATGTATCAAGAGGCATTATTGAGTGTTCCACATTTTTTTTAATTCCACCAGTGGCGTTCGTACGGAATTTCAGCTACCTACTTTGACAGACGTTTAGGTCACACGTTCATATGAAGTTTTGTTTTTAAAATAGACTAAAAAATCGTTCCCTAAAATATTGACATTCAATTTCCCCTGTACATTGGAGAGCGGAGAAAAAAAAATTGACCCCCTTAAAGACGCGCTGGAGAGATATAAAAAAAAATGTATGCAAAAAAGACTTTTTGACTCTTTCGAAAATATGTAGATATATATATAGTATAATCTCGATAATACACTGAACTATATACGATTTTAGTATAAGTAACGATGAGAATTATCAAAAAATAATAAGCGGTTTAGAAAGGCGTTGGAACATTGAAATTTTGGAAATCGTCGTAATAATTTATTATTTCATTCCTTGTTTGTACATTATTGTTTTCGTAAATATATATTTGTGGAAATAAAAAGATGGTATCAAAGAAGCCTCCCTTACCTCTGTGAGCATGTGTAGGTTAAAGTAAAAAAAAATAATGAAATATTATTTAATTATACATTTAATTAAAAATAGAATATTTTCGCAGTAACTCCTAATTCTTTTATTTTTTGTTCCTTGTCGTAAATGAAAAATAAATTTTAACTATATTCCTCTATAAACAAAATTAAAAAAAAAAACAGATACGTCGTAGAAGGGGGTTTGAACCTAGTACCATCCGATTCGAAGCCGAACACCTAAGCGTCACGCCACCGTCGCTCGTATGAAAGGGTATCTTATATACGCGTATATAAATAATATATTTTCTAAAATCGAGTTTGGCAGAGGAAAATCAAAAAAATAAGCCGTTTAGAAGGGCGTTGGAATTTTGAAATTTTGACGATCGATATTGTTCACATGGGCAATTCGCTGGAGACGACCTGCAAGGCGACGCTAAATCGGACGCCGCCGCCGCGACGCAAAAAGATTTTAGTTTTAATCGGAAAAAAAAAATTTCCCGAAAATATCCAAGTACTCGCCGAGAAGAATATATTCGGACATAGATAGTTTTGGCGTAGCGTCAACCGTTCGGGAGATAAACGCGAATTTCCGACTAATCTGAAAACATCCGGAAAATTTAGCATCTAATCGCAAGGAAACCTAGCCTAAGGCACAGAAAAATCCTTCAGGCGTCTTTTGACACCCCCCTTTTCGAGTTTAGTCCTTCCGTAAGGTCCCAGGAGGGAGCCCCGTTTACCTCTACAATCACCAATTATTATAAGTAAAAGAGCGGAGTATGGCCGTCTTGATTTAATAAAACCCGCTATACAGGCTCTTTCCAAAATGAATGTCCATATTTCAGGGAACGATTTTTTTTTTGCTGACGTAGCGGCATCGCATACTACTCGTCATGGTAAAAAGAAAACTTCATATGAACATATGACCTAAAGGTCTTAACTTTTGAGATACAGGGTGATAAAGTTTTCGAAAATAAATAGTTTTACATTAATTCCTGTAAAACTATGTATGTATCAAGAGGCATTATTGAGTGTTCCACATTTTTTTTAATTCCACCAGTGGCGTTCGTACGGAATTTCAGCTACCTACTTTGACAGACGTTTAGGTCACACGTTCATATGAAGTTTTGTTTTTAAAATAGACTAAAAAATCGTTCCCTAAAATATTGACATTCAATTTCCCCTGTACATTGGAGAGCGGAGAAAAAAATTGACCCCTTAAAGACGCGCTGGAGAGATATAAAAAAAAATGTATGCAAAAAAGACTTTTTGACTCTTTCGAAAATATGTAGATATATATATAGTATAATCTCGATAATACACTGAACTATATACGATTTTAGTATAAGTAACGATGAGAATTATCAAAAAATAATAAGCGGTTTAGAAAGGCGTTGGAACATTGAAATTTTGGAAATCGTCGTAATAATTTATTATTTCATTCCTTGTTTGTACATTATTGTTTTCGTAAATATATATTTGTGGAAATAAAAAGATGGTATCAAAGAAGCCTCCCTTACCTCTGTGAGCATGTGTAGGTTAAAGTAAAAAAAAATAATGAAATATTATTTAATTATACATTTAATTAAAAATAGAATATTTTCGCAGTAACTCCTAATTCTTTTATTTTTTGTTCCTTGTCGTAAATGAAAAATAAATTTTAACTATATTCCTCTATAAACAAAATTAAAAAAAAAAACAGATACGTCGTAGAAGGGGTTTGAACCTAGTACCATCCGATTCGAAGCCGAACACCTAAGCGTCACGCCACCGTCGCTCGTATGAAAGGGTATCTTATATACGCGTATATAAATAATATATTTTCTAAAATCGAGTTTGGCAGAGGAAAATCAAAAAAATAAGCCGTTTAGAAGGGCGTTGGAATTTTGAAATTTTGACGATCGATATTGTTCACATGGGCAATTCGCTGGAGACGACCTGCAAGGCGACGCTAAATCGGACGCCGCCGCCGCGACGCAAAAAGATTTTAGTTTTAATCGGAAAAAAAATTTCCCGAAAATATCCAAGTACTCGCCGAGAAGAATATATTCGGACATAGATAGTTTTGGCGTAGCGTCAACCGTTCGGGAGATAAACGCGAATTTCCGACTAATCTGAAAACATCCGGAAAATTTAGCATCTAATCGCAAGGAAACCTAGCCTAAGGCACAGAAAAATCCTTCAGGCGTCTTTTGACACCCCCTTTTCGAGTTTAGTCCTTCCGTAAGGTCCCAGGAGGGAGCCCCGTTTACCTCTACAATCACCAATTATTATAAGTAAAAGAGCGGAGTATGGCCGTCTTGATTTAATAAAACCCGCTATACAGGCTCTTTCCAAAATGAATGTCCATATTTCAGGGAACGATTTTTTTTTGCTGACGTAGCGGCATCGCATACTACTCGTCATGGTAAAAAGAAAACTTCATATGAACATATGACCTAAAGGTCTTAACTTTTGAGATACAGGGTGATAAAGTTTTCGAAAATAAATAGTTTTACATTAATTCCTGTAAAACTATGTATGTATCAAGAGGCATTATTGAGTGTTCCACATTTTTTTTTAATTCCACCAGTGGCGTTCGTACGGAATTTCAGCTACCTACTTTGACAGACGTTTAGGTCACACGTTCATATGAAGTTTTGTTTTTAAAATAGACTAAAAAATCGTTCCCTAAAATATTGACATTCAATTTCCCCTGTACATTGGAGAGCGGAGAAAAAAAATTGACCCCCTTAAAGACGCGCTGGAGAGATATAAAAAAATGTATGCAAAAAAGACTTTTTGACTCTTTCGAAAATATGTAGATATATATATAGTATAATCTCGATAATACACTGAACTATATACGATTTTAGTATAAGTAACGATGAGAATTATCAAAAAATAATAAGCGGTTTAGAAAGGCGTTGGAACATTGAAATTTTGGAAATCGTCGTAATAATTTATTATTTCATTCCTTGTTTGTACATTATTGTTTTCGTAAATATATATTTGTGGAAATAAAAAGATGGTATCAAAGAAGCCTCCCTTACCTCTGTGAGCATGTGTAGGTTAAAGTAAAAAAAAATAATGAAATATTATTTAATTATACATTTAATTAAAAATAGAATATTTTCGCAGTAACTCCTAATTCTTTTATTTTTTGTTCCTTGTCGTAAATGAAAAATAAATTTTAACTATATTCCTCTATAAACAAAATTAAAAAAAAAAAACAGATACGTCGTAGAAGGGGGTTTGAACCTAGTACCATCCGATTCGAAGCCGAACACCTAAGCGTCACGCCACCGTCGCTCGTATGAAAGGGTATCTTATATACGCGTATATAAATAATATATTTTCTAAAATCGAGTTTGGCAGAGGAAAATCAAAAAAATAAGCCGTTTAGAAGGGCGTTGGAATTTTGAAATTTTGACGATCGATATTGTTCACATGGGCAATTCGCTGGAGACGACCTGCAAGGCGACGCTAAATCGGACGCCGCCGCCGCGACGCAAAAAGATTTTAGTTTTAATCGGGAAAAAAAAAAATTTCCCGAAAATATCCAAGTACTCGCCGAGAAGAATATATTCGGACATAGATAGTTTTGGCGTAGCGTCAACCGTTCGGGAGATAAACGCGAATTTCCGACTAATCTGAAAACATCCGGAAAATTTAGCATCTAATCGCAAGGAAACCTAGCCTAAGGCACAGAAAAATCCTTCAGGCGTCTTTTGACACCCCCTTTTCGAGTTTAGTCCTTCCGTAAGGTCCCAGGAGGGAGCCCCGTTTACCTCTACAATCACCAATTATTATAAGTAAAAAGAGCGGAGTATGGCCGTCTTGATTTAATAAAACCCGCTATACAGGCTCTTTCCAAAATGAATGTCCATATTTCAGGGAACGATTTTTTTTTTGCTGACGTAGCGGCATCGCATACTACTCGTCATGGTAAAAGAAAACTTCATATGAACATATGACCTAAAGGTCTTAACTTTTGAGATACAGGGTGATAAAGTTTTCGAAAATAAATAGTTTTACATTAATTCCTGTAAAACTATGTATGTATCAAGAGGCATTATTGAGTGTTCCACATTTTTTTTTAATTCCACCAGTGGCGTTCGTACGGAATTTCAGCTACCTACTTTGACAGACGTTTAGGTCACACGTTCATATGAAGTTTTGTTTTTAAAATAGACTAAAAAATCGTTCCCTAAAATATTGACATTCAATTTCCCCTGTACATTGGAGAGCGGAGAAAAAAAATTGACCCCCTTAAAGACGCGCTGGAGAGATAAAAAAAAATGTATGCAAAAAAGACTTTTTGACTCTTTCGAAAATATGTAGATATATATATAGTATAATCTCGATAATACACTGAACTATATACGATTTTAGTATAAGTAACGATGAGAATTATCAAAAAATAATAAGCGGTTTAGAAAGGCGTTGGAACATTGAAATTTTGGAAATCGTCGTAATAATTTATTATTTCATTCCTTGTTTGTACATTATTGTTTTCGTAAATATATATTTGTGGAAATAAAAAGATGGTATCAAAGAAGCCTCCCTTACCTCTGTGAGCATGTGTAGGTTAAAGTAAAAAAAAATAATGAAATATTATTTAATTATACATTTAATTAAAAATAGAATATTTTCGCAGTAACTCCTAATTCTTTTATTTTTTGTTCCTTGTCGTAAATGAAAAATAAATTTTAACTATATTCCTCTATAAACAAAATTAAAAAAAAAACAGATACGTCGTAGAAGAAGGGGTTTGAACCTAGTACCATCCGATTCGAAGCCGAACACCTAAGCGTCACGCCACCGTCGCTCGTATGAAAGGGTATCTTATATACGCGTATATAAATAATATATTTTCTAAAATCGAGTTTGGCAGAGGAAAATCAAAAAAATAAGCCGTTTAGAAGGGCGTTGGAATTTTGAAATTTTGACGATCGATATTGTTCACATGGGCAATTCGCTGGAGACGACCTGCAAGGCGACGCTAAATCGGACGCCGCCGCCGCGACGCAAAAAGATTTTAGTTTTAATCGGAAAAAAAAAATTTCCCGAAAATATCCAAGTACTCGCCGAGAAGAATATATTCGGACATAGATAGTTTTGGCGTAGCGTCAACCGTTCGGGAGATAAACGCGAATTTCCGACTAATCTGAAAACATCCGGAAAATTTAGCATCTAATCGCAAGGAAACCTAGCCTAAGGCACAGAAAAATCCTTCAGGCGTCTTTTGACACCCCCTTTTCGAGTTTAGTCCTTCCGTAAGGTCCCAGGAGGGAGCCCCGTTTACCTCTACAATCACCAATTATTATAAGTAAAAGAGCGGAGTATGGCCGTCTTGATTTAATAAAACCCGCTATACAGGCTCTTTCCAAAATGAATGTCCATATTTCAGGGAACGATTTTTTTTTTGCTGACGTAGCGGCATCGCATACTACTCGTCATGGTAAAAAGAAAACTTCATATGAACATATGACCTAAAGGTCTTAACTTTTGAGATACAGGGTGATAAAGTTTTCGAAAATAAATAGTTTTACATTAATTCCTGTAAAACTATGTATGTATCAAGAGGCATTATTGAGTGTTCCACATTTTTTTTTAATTCCACCAGTGGCGTTCGTACGGAATTTCAGCTACCTACTTTGACAGACGTTTAGGTCACACGTTCATATGAAGTTTTGTTTTTAAAATAGACTAAAAAATCGTTCCCTAAAATATTGACATTCAATTTCCCCTGTACATTGGAGAGCGGAGAAAAAAAATTGACCCCCTTAAAGACGCGCTGGAGAGATATAAAAAAAAATGTATGCAAAAAAGACTTTTTGACTCTTTCGAAAATATGTAGATATATATATAGTATAATCTCGATAATACACTGAACTATATACGATTTTAGTATAAGTAACGATGAGAATTATCAAAAAATAATAAGCGGTTTAGAAAGGCGTTGGAACATTGAAATTTTGGAAATCGTCGTAATAATTTATTATTTCATTCCTTGTTTGTACATTATTGTTTTCGTAAATATATATTTGTGGAAATAAAAAGATGGTATCAAAGAAGCCTCCCTTACCTCTGTGAGCATGTGTAGGTTAAAGTAAAAAAAAATAATGAAATATTATTTAATTATACATTTAATTAAAAATAGAATATTTTCGCAGTAACTCCTAATTCTTTTATTTTTTGTTCCTTGTCGTAAATGAAAAATAAATTTTAACTATATTCCTCTATAAACAAAATTAAAAAAAAAACAGATACGTCGTAGAAGGGGTTTGAACCTAGTACCATCCGATTCGAAGCCGAACACCTAAGCGTCACGCCACCGTCGCTCGTATGAAAGGGTATCTTATATACGCGTATATAAATAATATATTTTCTAAAATCGAGTTTGGCAGAGGAAAATCAAAAAAATAAGCCGTTTAGAAGGGCGTTGGAATTTTGAAATTTTGACGATCGATATTGTTCACATGGGCAATTCGCTGGAGACGACCTGCAAGGCGACGCTAAATCGGACGCCGCCGCCGCGACGCAAAAAGATTTTAGTTTTAATCGGAAAAAAAAATTTCCCGAAAATATCCAAGTACTCGCCGAGAAGAATATATTCGGACATAGATAGTTTTGGCGTAGCGTCAACCGTTCGGGAGATAAACGCGAATTTCCGACTAATCTGAAAACATCCGGAAAATTTAGCATCTAATCGCAAGGAAACCTAGCCTAAGGCACAGAAAAATCCTTCAGGCGTCTTTTGACACCCCCTTTTCGAGTTTAGTCCTTCCGTAAGGTCCCAGGAGGGAGCCCCGTTTACCTCTACAATCACCAATTATTATAAGTAAAAGAGCGGAGTATGGCCGTCTTGATTTAATAAAACCCGCTATACAGGCTCTTTCCAAAATGAATGTCCATATTTCAGGGAACGATTTTTTTTGCTGACGTAGCGGCATCGCATACTACTCGTCATGGTAAAAAGAAAACTTCATATGAACATATGACCTAAAGGTCTTAACTTTTGAGATACAGGGTGATAAAGTTTTCGAAAATAAATAGTTTTACATTAATTCCTGTAAAACTATGTATGTATCAAGAGGCATTATTGAGTGTTCCACATTTTTTTTTAATTCCACCAGTGGCGTTCGTACGGAATTTCAGCTACCTACTTTGACAGACGTTTAGGTCACACGTTCATATGAAGTTTTGTTTTTAAAATAGACTAAAAAATCGTTCCCTAAAATATTGACATTCAATTTCCCCTGTACATTGGAGAGCGGAGAAAAAAAATTGACCCCCTTAAAGACGCGCTGGAGAGATATAAAAAAATGTATGCAAAAAAGACTTTTTGACTCTTTCGAAAATATGTAGATATATATATAGTATAATCTCGATAATACACTGAACTATATACGATTTTAGTATAAGTAACGATGAGAATTATCAAAAAATAATAAGCGGTTTAGAAAGGCGTTGGAACATTGAAATTTTGGAAATCGTCGTAATAATTTATTATTTCATTCCTTGTTTGTACATTATTGTTTTCGTAAATATATATTTGTGGAAATAAAAAGATGGTATCAAAGAAGCCTCCCTTACCTCTGTGAGCATGTGTAGGTTAAAGTAAAAAAAAATAATGAAATATTATTTAATTATACATTTAATTAAAAATAGAATATTTTCGCAGTAACTCCTAATTCTTTTATTTTTTGTTCCTTGTCGTAAATGAAAAATAAATTTTAACTATATTCCTCTATAAACAAAATTAAAAAAAAAAACAGATACGTCGTAGAAGGGGGTTTGAACCTAGTACCATCCGATTCGAAGCCGAACACCTAAGCGTCACGCCACCGTCGCTCGTATGAAAGGGTATCTTATATACGCGTATATAAATAATATATTTTCTAAAATCGAGTTTGGCAGAGGAAAATCAAAAAAATAAGCCGTTTAGAAGGGCGTTGGAATTTTGAAATTTTGACGATCGATATTGTTCACATGGGCAATTCGCTGGAGACGACCTGCAAGGCGACGCTAAATCGGACGCCGCCGCCGCGACGCAAAAGATTTTAGTTTTAATCGGAAAAAAAAAATTTCCCGAAAATATCCAAGTACTCGCCGAGAAGAATATATTCGGACATAGATAGTTTTGGCGTAGCGTCAACCGTTCGGGAGATAAACGCGAATTTCCGACTAATCTGAAAACATCCGGAAAATTTAGCATCTAATCGCAAGGAAACCTAGCCTAAGGCACAGAAAAATCCTTCAGGCGTCTTTTGACACCCCCTTTTCGAGTTTAGTCCTTCCGTAAGGTCCCAGGAGGGAGCCCCGTTTACCTCTACAATCACCAATTATTATAAGTAAAAGAGCGGAGTATGGCCGTCTTGATTTAATAAAACCCGCTATACAGGCTCTTTCCAAAATGAATGTCCATATTTCAGGGAACGATTTTTTTTTGCTGACGTAGCGGCATCGCATACTACTCGTCATGGTAAAAAGAAAACTTCATATGAACATATGACCTAAAGGTCTTAACTTTTGAGATACAGGGTGATAAAGTTTTCGAAAATAAATAGTTTTACATTAATTCCTGTAAAACTATGTATGTATCAAGAGGCATTATTGAGTGTTCCACATTTTTTTTTAATTCCACCAGTGGCGTTCGTACGGAATTTCAGCTACCTACTTTGACAGACGTTTAGGTCACACGTTCATATGAAGTTTTGTTTTTAAAATAGACTAAAAAATCGTTCCCTAAAATATTGACATTCAATTTCCCCTGTACATTGGAGAGCGGAGAAAAAAATTGACCCCTTAAAGACGCGCTGGAGAGATATAAAAAAAAATGTATGCAAAAAAGACTTTTTGACTCTTTCGAAAATATGTAGATATATATATAGTATAATCTCGATAATACACTGAACTATATACGATTTTAGTATAAGTAACGATGAGAATTATCAAAAAATAATAAGCGGTTTAGAAAGGCGTTGGAACATTGAAATTTTGGAAATCGTCGTAATAATTTATTATTTCATTCCTTGTTTGTACATTATTGTTTTCGTAAATATATATTTGTGGAAATAAAAAGATGGTATCAAAGAAGCCTCCCTTACCTCTGTGAGCATGTGTAGGTTAAAGTAAAAAAAATAATGAAATATTATTTAATTATACATTTAATTAAAAATAGAATATTTTCGCAGTAACTCCTAATTCTTTTATTTTTTTGTTCCTTGTCGTAAATGAAAAATAAATTTTAACTATATTCCTCTATAAACAAAATTAAAAAAAAAACAGATACGTCGTAGAAGGGGTTTGAACCTAGTACCATCCGATTCGAAGCCGAACACCTAAGCGTCACGCCACCGTCGCTCGTATGAAAGGGTATCTTATATACGCGTATATAAATAATATATTTTCTAAAAAATCGAGTTTGGCAGAGGAAAATCAAAAAAATAAGCCGTTTAGAAGGGCGTTGGAATTTTGAAATTTTGACGATCGATATTGTTCACATGGGCAATTCGCTGGAGACGACCTGCAAGGCGACGCTAAATCGGACGCCGCCGCCGCGACGCAAAAGATTTTAGTTTTAATCGGAAAAAAAAAAATTTCCCGAAAATATCCAAGTACTCGCCGAGAAGAATATATTCGGACATAGATAGTTTTGGCGTAGCGTCAACCGTTCGGGAGATAAACGCGAATTTCCGACTAATCTGAAAACATCCGGAAAATTTAGCATCTAATCGCAAGGAAACCTAGCCTAAGGCACAGAAAAATCCTTCAGGCGTCTTTTGACACCCCCTTTTCGAGTTTAGTCCTTCCGTAAGGTCCCAGGAGGGAGCCCCGTTTACCTCTACAATCACCAATTATTATAAGTAAAAAGAGCGGAGTATGGCCGTCTTGATTTAATAAAACCCGCTATACAGGCTCTTTCCAAAATGAATGTCCATATTTCAGGGAACGATTTTTTTTTTGCTGACGTAGCGGCATCGCATACTACTCGTCATGGTAAAAAGAAAACTTCATATGAACATATGACCTAAAGGTCTTAACTTTTGAGATACAGGGTGATAAAGTTTTCGAAAATAAATAGTTTTACATTAATTCCTGTAAAACTATGTATGTATCAAGAGGCATTATTGAGTGTTCCACATTTTTTTTTAATTCCACCAGTGGCGTTCGTACGGAATTTCAGCTACCTACTTTGACAGACGTTTAGGTCACACGTTCATATGAAGTTTTGTTTTTAAAATAGACTAAAAAATCGTTCCCTAAAATATTGACATTCAATTTCCCTGTACATTGGAGAGCGGAGAAAAAAAATTGACCCCTTAAAGACGCGCTGGAGATATAAAAAAAAAAATGTATGCAAAAAAGACTTTTTGACTCTTTCGAAAATATGTAGATATATATATAGTATAATCTCGATAATACACTGAACTATATACGATTTTAGTATAAGTAACGATGAGAATTATCAAAAAATAATAAGCGGTTTAGAAAGGCGTTGGAACATTGAAATTTTGGAAATCGTCGTAATAATTTATTATTTCATTCCTTGTTTGTACATTATTGTTTTCGTAAATATATATTTGTGGAAATAAAAAAGATGGTATCAAAGAAGCCTCCCTTACCTCTGTGAGCATGTGTAGGTTAAGTAAAAAAAAATAATGAAATATTATTTAATTATACATTTAATTAAAAATAGAATATTTTCGCAGTAACTCCTAATTCTTTTATTTTTTGTTCCTTGTCGTAAATGAAAAATAAATTTTAACTATATTCCTCTATAAACAAAATTACAAAAAAAAAAAACAGATACGTCGTAGAAGGGGTTTGAACCTAGTACCATCCGATTCGAAGCCGAACACCTAAGCGTCACGCCACCGTCGCTCGTATGAAAGGGTATCTTATATACGCGTATATAAATAATATATTTTCTAAAATCGAGTTTGGCAGAGGAAAATCAAAAAATAAGCCGTTTAGAAGGGCGTTGGAATTTTGAAATTTTGACGATCGATATTGTTCACATGGGCAATTCGCTGGAGACGACCTGCAAGGCGACGCTAAATCGGACGCCGCCGCCGCGACGCAAAAGATTTTAGTTTTAATCGGAAAAAAAAAATTTCCCGAAAATATCCAAGTACTCGCCGAGAAGAATATATTCGGACATAGATAGTTTTGGCGTAGCGTCAACCGTTCGGGAGATAAACGCGAATTTCCGACTAATCTGAAAACATCCGGAAAATTTAGCATCTAATCGCAAGGAAACCTAGCCTAAGGCACAGAAAAATCCTTCAGGCGTCTTTTGACACCCCCTTTTCGAGTTTAGTCCTTCCGTAAGGTCCCAGGAGGGAGCCCCGTTTACCTCTACAATCACCAATTATTATAAGTAAAAAGAGCGGAGTATGGCCGTCTTGATTTAATAAAACCCGCTATACAGGCTCTTTCCAAAATGAATGTCCATATTTCAGGGAACGATTTTTTTTTTGCTGACGTAGCGGCATCGCATACTACTCGTCATGGTAAAAAGAAAACTTCATATGAACATATGACCTAAAAGGTCTTAACTTTTGAGATACAGGGTGATAAAGTTTTCGAAAATAAATAGTTTTACATTAATTCCTGTAAAACTATGTATGTATCAAGAGGCATTATTGAGTGTTCCACATTTTTTTTTAATTCCACCAGTGGCGTTCGTACGGAATTTCAGCTACCTACTTTGACAGACGTTTAGGTCACACGTTCATATGAAGTTTTGTTTTTAAAATAGACTAAAAAATCGTTCCCTAAAATATTGACATTCAATTTCCCTGTACATTGGAGAGCGGAGAAAAAAATTGACCCCTTAAAGACGCGCTGGAGAGATATAAAAAAAAATGTATGCAAAAAAGACTTTTTGACTCTTTCGAAAAATATGTAGATATATATATAGTATAATCTCGATAATACACTGAACTATATACGATTTTAGTATAAGTAACGATGAGAATTATCAAAAAATAATAAGCGGTTTAGAAAGGCGTTGGAACATTGAAATTTTGGAAATCGTCGTAATAATTTATTATTTCATTCCTTGTTTGTACATTATTGTTTTCGTAAATATATATTTGTGGAAATAAAAAGATGGTATCAAAGAAGCCTCCCTTACCTCTGTGAGCATGTGTAGGTTAAAGTAAAAAAAAATAATGAAATATTATTTAATTATACATTTAATTAAAAATAGAATATTTTCGCAGTAACTCCTAATTCTTTTTATTTTTTTGTTCCTTGTCGTAAATGAAAAATAAATTTTAACTATATTCCTCTATAAACAAAATTAAAAAAAAAACAGATACGTCGTAGAAGGGGGGTTTGAACCTAGTACCATCCGATTCGAAGCCGAACACCTAAGCGTCACGCCACCGTCGCTCGTATGAAAGGGTATCTTATATACGCGTATATAAATAATATATTTTCTAAAAATCGAGTTTGGCAGAGGAAAATCAAAAAAATAAGCCGTTTAGAAGGGCGTTGAATTTTAGAAATTTTGACGATCGATATTGTTCACATGGGCAATTCGCTGGAGACGACCTGCAAGGCGACGCTAAATCGGACGCCGCCGCCGCGACGCAAAAAGATTTTAGTTTTAATCGGAAAAAAATTTCCCAAACGCGAATTTCCGACTAATCTGAAAACATCGGGAAAATTTAGCATCTAATCGCAAGGAAACCTAGCCTAAGGCACAGAAAAATCCTTCAGGCGTCTTTTGACACCCCCTTTTCGAGTTTAGTCCTTCCGTAAGGTCCCAGGAGGGAGCCCCGTTTACCTCTACAATCACCAATTATTATAAGTAAAAGAGCGGAGTATGGCCGTCTTGATTTAATAAAACCCGCTATACAGGCTCTTTCCAAAATGAATGTCCATATTTCAGGGAACGATTTTTTTTTTGCTGACGTAGCGGGATCGCATACTACTCGTCATGATAAAAAGAAAACTTCATATGAACATATGACCTAAAGGTCTTAACTTTTGAGATACAGGGTGATAAAGTTTTCGAAAATAAATAGTTTTACATTAATTCCTGTAAAACTATGTATCAAGAACTATTATTGACTGTCCACATTTTTTGAAGAGGCATTAAATGAGTGTTCCACGGAATTTATGAAATTCCACCAAAGACGTCGTATACGGAATTTCAGCTACGGACTTTTTTCAGAATTAAGGTTCACTACGTTCTATATGAACATTTTGTTTTTAAATTAGACTAAAAAATCGTTCCCTAAAATATTGACATTAAATTTCCCTGAGTATTGGAAGCGGAGAAATACGTGGACATAATTTGTACCCTTAATATATATTTCAGGAGTAGATAAACGTTTCAAATAATGTATGCAAAAGAAGAGGTTTTGAATTACTTTCGAAAATATGTAGATATATGTATAATAAATCTCAATTGAAAATATATCTTTATTGAATTATATACGATTTTAGTTATAAGTAACGATAAATTATCAAAAAATAATAAGCATTTATCCTAGAAAGGCGTTGGAACATTGAAACATTTGGATATCTTATAGTAATAATTTATTATTTCAATGTTAACTTGTTTGTACATTATTGTTTTCGTACAATATCGTAATTGTGGAAATAAAAAGTTGGTATCAAAGATTAGCACTCCCTTAAATCTGTGAGCATGTGTAGGTTAAAGTAAATAAATATAAATGAAATATTATTTAATTATACATTTAATTAAATGCTTAGAATATTTTCGCAGTAACTCCTAAAAGATTCTAGTTTAAGAAAATAAAATCTTGTCGCAAATGAATAAATTTTAGTCAACGGGATAAACGCGAATTTCCGACTATTTCGAAAAC
>CM043015.1:194759283-194813141 GCA_023690525.1 Holotrichia oblita
TGTGACCCTAAACGAAGTATAGCTATAAATTGTCAGTAAAACCGATACCGTCTGAAATATGCTAATTCACCTGAAGTGTGTAGTGTTACCTCTAATTACTTATGCATTGTTGTTAAAAATTACTTGAACAAGGAGATAATGCTGAATATTTTTTGTTCTTGATATGAAAATTATTTTCTAAAATTTTGACAGATAAACGACGTTTTGACGTATTTTGTTGTAATTGGTAAGTTTTTTTAAAAATTCAATTGGTTCCCATTAATGTTTAAAATTAAACGTCGTAACAACTTCGCGAAAAACCAATATAAACAAGCAGAGAATTTCGATTGAGATATTACGCAAGCACAAACAAGCTCCGTCTCATAATAAATATGTATTGTTGGAATCAAACTTTCTAGACAATTCTTGATCTAATTTACGGCCGTCGTAACATTATTTCGTTTGGCAAGGATAGCATAATCGCTATGCTACCATCAATGAATAAATTTCATAACTTTACATATTTGTGCGTGTAGCTTTCAAAATAAATCTCGCAAACTGTAGGAAATAGTACAAGCTGTAAGCTATATACGTATGTGTAGCTATATCAGATGTATCGCCTTTATTAGACTAGAGTTAGGTCTAATTAAAGATTTAAATTATGGATGACGGAATACATCGATCAAGTTCTATCTCGTAGTATGTACGTCATTTTGCCAAACCACAACCACTTCGTTAATTTATATTCGATTAATAATTTAATTAAGCTGTTCGGTTTCGTTGCGAATTTATGGGTAAATTTTAAGCAATTTCGGCCGTCCAGCTGGTAAGGGTTTTAGCTTAGGCGTTCACTTTGCGGAAATAATAATAAAAAAAAACAGCGCCGTTATTAATCATGCGGCTTAATTTAGAATTAAATGGCGGCAAAAAATTTAATTGCTTTGCAGCGCTATTGGAATTTTGCGGTATATTGATGAGCTCTACAGGAAGTCGTAAATAAGGTCAGTTCTTTTAATATTATCATCATAAAGAGTAAATCAGTGGAGGTCAGATGAAGTTTCTCTTTAAAACTCTATTTCAGAGGTGTGTACATACATATGTACATATATGTAGTACGTACATACATATGCATCAGAAAAATATTTCTTAAAGGTATTGGATGACAATAAATATAGTTCACAACTATGCAAAAATATAAAGAAAATGTTACCCGAACGTAATAAAATTGATACATAAGAAATTATATTCGATGGTGAAGTGGTTTAATGAGTATTTTGTTAAGAGTATTGATTAGCTGTATAGTAATAACTTTCGACACAAAATTAAATAAAACAAACAGGAGATGTGACTCG
Source organism: Holotrichia oblita (assembly GCA_023690525.1). NCBI lineage: Eukaryota > Metazoa > Arthropoda > Insecta > Coleoptera > Scarabaeidae > Holotrichia > Holotrichia oblita. The sequence continues at coordinate 194,760,615 of CM043015.1, forward strand.
AGATGGGGATAATACAACGGTATTAAAGATAGTAGCTGCAAATAGGCTATTGGATGTGATTAATCTCTCATTGAGTACCGCGGTGTGTTCCCAGAACAATGGAAAACAAGATACCAAGATTGTACCTGTACAAAATGTAACCAAAACACAAATATGTGAAGAATTTCGCCCAATAAATACTGTGCCAGTATATGAAAAGGTGTTGGAGTATTTAGTAAAGAGCCAATTAAATTATTATTGCAACGAAAACAATATAATAGGTATACATCAATCCGGTTTCAAGAAGGAACATTCCTGCGAGACTGTCATTGTTAATTTATATGATAAGTGGATAAGAGACATAGACGACTCAAAAATAATCTTAGCTGTTTTTTTGGACTTTCGTAGAGCTTTTGAGACTGTGGATAGAGACATTTGAATAAAAAAGCTATTAAAGCGTATTACGGGTGTAGTTAGGGATTGGTTTGTTAGTTATTTAAGTAATAAGACACAGAAAGTTAAATATAAGGGTGAGTTATCGAACGAGATACAAACTAAATTTGGAATACCGCAAGGGACTGTGTTAGGGTCATTACTATTTAATATAAAGCGTTCAAATAAGCTTTGCCTCTAGTAGGCCATTCCTTTAAAAACGTATGATTATTAATAATTTAAATTTGCATTAGTTGTCAATTTGACAGATGCATAGTTGACAAAAATTGCTTTGTAATTTAAAATTAATTTAACATGGTTTTTACTATACAATACACATCGTTCATGGTAGAATCTTATTTTCGAAACGGACGTAAGATTGACAGACAATGGCAGTATTCTCTTCAAGATAGTTTAGGATAATTTAGAAATGAGTTCCATAACTTCATCTTTGATTATGACAGTTTTCGGCACACAGTGACACATTCCGTTATGGTTTTTAGAGAAATAGGGAGTGTTAAACAGAAAGGAGGCGGAGGTCGGGCGAAAAAACGTACAAAAAAGCTAGTTAATAATGTAAGAGAAATGATAAATAATGCACCAAGAACTTCCGTACGAGCATTAACACAACAAGTGGGTGTATCAATTGGCACATGTCATACAATTTGAAAAAAGGACTTACATTTATTTCCATATCGCATGACCTGTTATCAAGAAATCAAGAAAATCGACTATCCCAGAAGAATAACGTTTAGTCAGTGGTTCTTAAATAATTTTGATAATGACCTTTTTCCTGGTGAGTCATGATTTTATCTGAATGGATATGTTAACTCACAAAATATGAGGATGTGGACTCAATGAGAAACCACATAATTTTTGTTGAAACCACACTTCATCCGCAGAAAATTGGTGTATGGTGTGCGATTAGTCGGTTAGTAGGAGAATTATTGGCGTTATTTTTTTAACGGAATCTTAACAGGAGAAAGGTATCGACAAGAACTTATTATGCGATTTATCGAACAGCTTGACGTTGAAGAAATAACACAGGGTTACTTTCAACAAGACCGAGCTAGAGCACACACAGAAGGTGAAACAATTAATATGCTGCAGCAATTTTTTCAAAATCGGTTGATAAGTTTAAACACTGAACATGAATTTCCACCAAGATCTTGTGACATTACCCCATGTGATTTCTTTTTATGGCCATTCTTAAAGAACTCAATTTATCGAGTACAGATACCTGATCTTGTAGACCTTCAAATCAGAATTGCTGAAAGAATTAATAGAATTGACAATGCGATACTACAAAACGTTTTTTTCCTCCATTAGAAGAAAGTGTGAGAAATGTTTCGAACAAGGTGGTGGACACTTTGAACAATTTTTATAAAATTTTGCTTGTTTGTTGGAAATAAACATATTTCATTCAGTTAAAAATGTTCGTTTTATTATTTCGACATTTGTCATTTCATTCAAATATCTCATCTCATAACCAACAAAATTCCTATTAAAATTTAAGTAACAAGCTAAGACATAATTATAATTTCCAAGGGCTACTTTGAGGTAAAATTTATTTGAATTCTTTGTATATATGTTAATGATGTGGTTACACTTTTTAACACACTCAAAAAGTGTAACCTCTCTATTTTTGCTGATGATACAATGTTATATGTGTGCGGAGACAATATAAACGAAATGGTTAACATTATGCTCGAAGAACTTGACAGACTATACATATATATGGTTAGGTAGAAATAAGTTGAGTCTTAATGTCAGTAAGTAAATATATGTACATATTTAGGCAGTACATACAAATTAAATTCTTTTAGGCATAACAGTATTAGGATAAATATTAATATTATTGAATTGGAAAAAGTAAAGGATATAAAGTACTTAGGAGTTATTATTAAGGTTATATACTTATAGCTTTGTTTTGGTTCAGAATTCAGAATGCTTCTAGAGTTGTTGCGCACGCGCATTTACAGTTTAGCGTTTTGGTTATTTAAGAACGCGAACCGAATTTTTAGTCCGATGTTTTGGTTACTGACTGAATCGATTCAGAATGATTCTGGAACCGTTCAAACAGTTCTTGCACTTCCATGAGTACCGATTCTGAATTATTAGTTCGAAATTACGTCATCGGTGCATGTGTTCAGAAATTCGAGATATTTCGATACGTTCGTCATCAATGACATTGATATTTACGTTGTCTTTTAAAGTTTGAGATTTTTTTCCGTTTGTATATGATTTTTTTTTTTTGTGAATTACTGTCCTGGGAATAAAATGTATGGAAAGTGAGTGGTATTCTAAGACAGAGACAGGATTTGAAAGATTTAGCGCAGAACATTCGCTATTGATATTTTGTTGGTTCGTATTTTAGTCTGTATCTAAAAGATGGCAGTAACAGGCTCCTAAAATGTGTTTTGGTTATGAAAATTTCGGAACCATTCTGGAATTATAATGTTGTGCGCTTAGGTTCTGCGCAGTTCTGTTACTAATAATGAATCCCGAACCAAAACAAAGCTTATAGCACCACATTTTAAATATTGTTCAGCAATATTGTTCAATGCCAGGCAAACTGAACACCAACAACTGCAAAACAAATGTATCAGAATCAGACTAAAGTGCAATAGGTATACGCCTATTAGCTTAATGTTGGATACCTTAGATTTAATGAATGTAAGGCAAAGATTAACATATAGAGTATTTATTCTCATACATAAAATCAAATTAAGGGAAGCACCAGAGTATTTAATAAATAAATTGATAGAGATGAACGAGATACACAGCTATACTAAAGAAACAAGGATTTTTATATAGCTAGATACTGACACAGTCAAACTTTGCCGAACATATTTGTAAATGATTAAGTCAATACAATACGTTACCAGAATATATTAAAGAATTTAATAGAATTAATCTTGGCTTATAGGCACATTAAATTATATTTCCACGTAGTTCTAGTAGTAAAAATAATAGATTAGATTAATAGATTTAGTAATCTCAGCAACACAGAGTTCAATGAAGCAGAAATTGATGTATTAAGCAAAGGTTTTAATTACAACATAAAAATAGAAATTAGAAAGTATGATTTAGAACTATTAGCAGTAGAAACTGAGTTAGCATTAAAGGATAGTAACAACATGAATACTAAATATCAAGCAAGCAATATTATTAAACATTTAAATCAAACCACGACTAATTTTCACACGTACAGATAGGGGAAAACAGTGATAGCGTTAAATAAAGTAGCTTACCTATCAAAAACTAATCAATTTCTAGATCCAGAAAAATATATCGTAATCAAAAGACCCGACAATAGCCTTTCAAAAACAAATCATTAAGACGATTAGTAAAATCAAATTACATAAAGAAAATTATTCGATTAGACCAGTTCTTTCATATGTTACAACACCAGCAGTTAAAATTTCAAAATGTTTGATAGAAATTATAATTAAGCATACGAAATTCAAACCTAAATATAGTATCAAAACTAGTTTCAATTAATTAATAACATAAAACACAAAGTTACCTGATAACACTAAATTAATGTCATTCGATGTAAAAAGTCTTTTACCGAGTGTCCCATCTACTGAAACAGTTGAATTAATTAAAATTATGTTAGAATGTAACAAAACCAACATTTTAATGAAAGACAAGATGTTACAATTATCATCGGTTTTCTTAGAACAGAATTATTTTCATTGGAGAATAAATTTTATAAGTGCAATGGTGGTTTAATTATGAGAAATCCTTTGTCACTTTTTTTGCAGAGATTTTTATGGACAATTACGTTAACAGATACGTTGAAGACATTTTGGCAGGATACATAGGTACAAACAGACAATTGAATAATTTCTTTGAGTTTATTAATTCTATTAATTCTCATATTACGTTTACATTAGAAAAGAAGTGAATAACAGTATCAATTTCTTAGATCTTACGTTAAAAAGAGTCAATAACCAAGTACAATTTTCCATTTACCACAAAGAATCACATACTGATATAACTATTCGCAACAAATCCAACCATCCATATCAACATAAATTAGCGGCTTACCACAGCATGATCCCATAGATTGATTAACACACCAAGGTCCACTTCAGACTATAGTAAAGAATATAACTTTATTAAACTCATTGCCTATAACAATGGATACGACCCAATGTTGAATCAATTTCTAAGAGATTATTCAACAAAACATTACAAGAAATTTAGCCAGTTACAAAAGACACTACAATTAAAAAGTTGAAATCTTTCACTTACTTAGGAGGACCAAAAAACTAACAAAATTACTGAGAAACAGAATATTAATATTGCATACAAAAGAAACAATAACCTTGCAAAATACATCAAGAACAATAAAGGCAAAACTAATCACAACAATAAATCTGGAGTTTAAAACACGGGTTGCTGATCATTACTCCGCTTACATTAACGGAAAAAATGATTCGACCTACGCGAATTATTATATATGTCAACCTGACGAAGCTACAGTGTAGCGAAACAGCTGTGGTTGTTATTAAATAGTGTAAATCTTAAACATTTGTTTGTTTTATTTCACAGTAAAAATAATTGTTATATGTATGTAAATAGCAATGCTAAATAAATACTTACTTATATACTAACATGATCTTTACGACCATCTAAAAATGCACTTCTCAGCCATGGAGATAAAGGTTCGTCAATAACGCTTCCAGACATATATCCTTCTTCTGAAGGTACATCGCCCATCGTGCTCCTGAACACCTTCCTTCGTAAGGTTTATGATCAGTCGTTAGCAGATGAGTTTTTAAATTAGAACGTTGGTTGAATGATCTACTGCAGACTGGGCATTTAGGGGTTATTCTTCCATGCGAAGGATTAGCACATAAAATGAGGACTCACAAAAAATTTGTTAAGGACACTAAGAGCCCAAAGAAAGGTTGTCAATTATACATAGAACTGGTAGACAATATGCTGTCTTGCTATAAAAAAATGGACTGCATTGAAGTTAATGAATTTTTCAATATTTAAACTTTAATATCTCCTGATCCGTTGGAGCAGTTTATGCTCTCGTTCTAATATTTAATTTGAAATAGATATACTAGAGGGTGTTATCTGTGGTTGTTACACATCTTGTAATTTCAATAAGCTATCACCAATCATCATTACACCAATATACATAAATAAAGGAACAGGATATTTTAAATCGAATTATACCACCACGTATATTCTCTGTTGCATCATTAAATTCGCAGCAGATCCAAACATACCTTTATAACATTCCATATTCTCTTACTAAATTAAGCGCAACGAAATATAATAGAAACAGCACGACTGCCTGCCGTATACGCCAATTGGCCCGTGCATCTCATTCGTCAATTACCCAATGGTATACTCGCGAACACAGCAGCAACAAACAAGACGTAAACGAAGGCAATATCCCCCCGCATGCATACACCGCATGGTGGAGAAATGAATGGAGCGCGAAGCGTCGCTTCAACTTCTCGCGCCGTCCGTTCATTTTGAAATTAAGTTATCTATTACGGTTGTATTGCTGCATCGGTAGCGAGGCGGACTAAATCCAATAAACGCGAGTACAATGCGAAAAATAGGTACTCTAATTCACTGACACGTAATACTGGATTTACTGGAAGTTATTGCGCTATATTGTGAATATTTTATGTTGTACGAATGAACGGGGCGGAGAACACGTTCTCGGAGGATGCTCTCGTAGTAATAAGCAAGGATAAACTGCTAATTGCTTCTGTGCAGTCGGAAAGATTTTTAGAGGATATAAATGAAGACAAAGCGCTATTTCACATACGAAATACTCTTAGCACAAGAGATAATAATGGTAAATTTAAATTAATGATAATTTCAAACTTACAACCCATCACGTCTCATTAATTCCCGGGGCTTTTAACTTACAAAAACATCTGAAAAACTATAGGTAATTACTAACCGTTCTACTCACAGGGAAACACAGGCAAGTGGTGGTGACCGATTTAAATGAAATTTGGTGGGTTTGTAGACTGATGCAGTGTACGAACAATGGTAACTTTGATAGATGCTAAATCGCCCGTTTTCCCGGGGTGGGGCGCCCTAAAGCCAACGCTACCCTTCGCGATTTGCTTTAATATCTCCAAAACTATAAGACATATCAAAAAAAGTCAAGACAAATATATAACTGTTTTATGAGTTCTAAAAGATAGCGACAATAGTTTGCCTGTCATAGTTCTAGTTTTCCAGAAAAAACCCGCACCCCTATATTTTTTAAAAACTATAGTCGGTATCTTTTAAGACTCATAAAACAGTTATGTATTTGTCTTAACTTTTTTTGATATGTCTTATAGTTTTGGAGATATTAAAGCAAATAGCGAAGGGTAGCGGTGGCTTTAGAGCGCCCCACCCCCGAAAACGGGCGATTTAGCATCTATGGAAGTTACCGTTGTTCTTACACTGCATCATTCTACAAACCCACCAAATTTCATTTAAATCGGCCACCACCACTTGCCTGTGTTTCCTTGTTAGTTCAAGATTTATTCTATTGATTCTGTAATCTATTTCCTTCTACATGAGACAACTGCATCTTAAATCCAATTGAAATTAGTCTTCTAGTTTGGCCAAGATATTTTTGACTACAATTCTTAATTCTTAAGTCCCTTACTTACCATTCTTCGACCATTATGAAGGTCTATGAAGTTGGCACCACAAAGTGATAAAAAATCCACAAATCTGACAGAAAGAATTGACCGCTATGAATGATGCTTTTATGTTTTGCATATTGGGACATACAGGACGACATTACTCAAGGGTTAATACTAAGAATTAACCTCAATCAACGATTTCGATTGATCATCTTTCTTTTAGGCTACAGTCACTATGGCCATATTTAGGTACCCTGTGTTCGAAATGAAATTAGATTCATCGAATACAATTCACCACCGTTTGACTGTTTGATTTGTTTTGCAAAAAGTTACTAACTTGTTCATGAATTTTTATTTTTTACAGGACGGGGTTGACCATCATTTGACCAAGTTTGACCGTGAAATGATTTTTCTGATAACTCTAAAACAGCTACAAAAACGATTGAGAAAAAAACAAAATATCTATATGACTCGGAGGTTATTTACATAACAGGTAGTAAACGATTTCAAAGATTTTATATCTAGACCACAAAAAAATCACCGTTTGGAAATCAACCAGTTAACTTTTATCCGACTTGGAAGTTACATAGAGCAGTGCTTTCAAAACTCATTGCACTTGTCACAGTTTAATAGGTAGTCAGACGCTGAAATTGATATGACTTGCAGTCTCATGTCTTTAAACTTAAAAAGCTGGTTAATTTTTATCAAACCTTACATGTAAAAAGATTTCCTAAATTCTAAAAAAATCTTAAAAATGGTGCTGTTTAGCTGCTATTTTAGAGGTATGCAACAGCGAGTTGAAACATTTTCAGTATTTGACTACCTCTCAAAACTAACAAAAAATTCAATGAGCTTTGAAAATTCTATTTTGTGTAACTAACTAAGATTGGATAAAAATAAATCGGTGAGTGATCAAACGACGATTTTCAATTTTTTACTTGGAGACTTAAAGACGTGGCCCAACAAATTCTAACATTTTCAGCATTTGACCACCCTTGAAAGTCTCTGCAATAATAAACTTTGAAAATGGTATTATACTGGGTGAGTTTTTTTTTATCTTGATATAACGGAATATCTCTAAAACACTGCATCAAATCAAAAAAAGATATTAATAAGATTTGTAATAATGTAGGGGGCTCATTGTATGGTGCCGAACTCTATCCCCCACCTCACCCTTCCTCACCCTGCCCCTCCCCCCGTCATTCCACAACACAAAATCATGTTTTCTCGTTTTGAGTACTATTCTAGACGTTTACAACCATGTTTTTTGAGATTACAGCGCAATTTGTTACGAATCGAAAAAAAAATGTCAAACAAAAAGTATATACTTGATAGCGTAGAATGCGAATCTGCAATACAAACTGGGGGTTTCCATTTAAGATTTCAAAGTTGTCCCCCTCCAATTTTGAGGTGGGGGATCGAGTTAGGCACCATTCAGTGAGCCCCCTATATTATAACAAATCTTATTAAGATCGTTTCTTGATTTGATGCAGTGTTTTAGAGATATTCCGTTGTCTCAAGATAAAAAAGTCATCCAGTAGAGAACTTCAAGGTCGGATAAGAATGAACCGGTGGGTGGTCAAACTTTTGACTTTCGATTTGTTTTAGTATAGAGACATAGGACAACAATTAGTATCATTTTCTGCGGTTGACTAGCTCGTAAAGTTTATGACAAAAGTGTTAGGTGCAACTATAAGATCCGATAAATATTAATCAACACATGGCCACGTGGACAAATTGTACCATTTACACCGTTTGACTACCTTTCAAAATCTCCGAAATTCCTTGTTAAATGTAACTTCCAAGTTGAATGGATATTAAGTTGTTTTTTTTTCTCATTTTCTTGTAACTGTATTTGGATTTTCAAAAAAAAATGTGTTTCAAACAACGGTGAAAATGTAAAAGACGGCCAATCGTATCCGATAAACCAAATTTGGTTAGCAAACGATAGCCACAAGATTTCAATTTTTTTACAAAAGACGTTGATTTTTTGCAAACAGTTCCTATATTCAAAACTATCATTAAGAACACTCTTTATAGAACACTAAACACTTCAACCCACAAAACACCAAAAACTTTTTATCAAAAGCCCGACACTTTTCGACAACAAAGCTGTCATTATCAAGGCGATAATAAAACTTTTTATCGCCTTGATAATAGGGGTTGAGGTGTTTAGTGTTCTACTTCTGCACCAAGAGAGCCAGTGAAGAACTTCACACTTTTATACAGGAGTATATAATTCTGGACTCGTTTTCACATAATTATGCAAATATAGGGATATAATGGTTTTCGTCCTATACATGTCAAGTTCTAAAATAATCATACTCTAGGTCCAAACTGTTTTGAACCAAAAAATTCTGAAAGTAAATCATATCAACTGGAATCGGAACACAAGAAGAAATACAGAAAAAAGGAAAACGGGGAATCTAAAAAGGTGTCATTTAGAAAACAAAAGTTGTGTCAGTTTCCGATTTAATAGAGAATCATTGAGTGTTCCCTTTTTCTTACATCACTCTGTATTTTTTATTTTCTACAATAGTAATTCTCAATTCTCTCTGTTTTAGAGCTCCAAATTTAACCTCTTTAATTCCTATTACTCACTATCCTTTCTAGCTTAATCATTCCTCTGAAAAAAATTGTCTTCTGCACGCTCGTATCATTAACCTTCTGAAATCTGATCGCCTTACAAGAGAAAAATTCTTCCCCATTTCCCTTTATTATTCACCTTACATGTTTAATGGGTTTACTTAAAGGCAGACGAACGAATCTGACTTTCTCGCCTAAGATTTGTAGCGAGCTACCCTTAACAAATCCTTCGCCATTTTTAGGTAATTCTTGCAAAGCAAAGCACTCACGGTACTCTCCCTAACAACATATTACAAGATTACCTAAGTGCTTCTGGGACCCCACTGATTTAAATCGATTGATATCTAATCGGAAAATACATCACGAACTGAAAAGAAACACGACCAGAAAGGAGCGAAATCCAATAAAAGAGGGTCTAATGAAATTTAAAAGGATATCAGCGGAGCTAATGGATTGATCTGTTAAATCTCCGGAAGCCTTCTACTGGATTAATGAAAGTAGAAAAGTTTCTTTTGTAGAAAATCGTTATCGATCGAAACTGACACCAGAATAATTTGTTTTCGAAGACAAATAGTCATTATCTTTAGATCTTTGCATCCATGCAAGGAAGAAAGATGATGCTAATGATTTATATTAGAGGTTTTCACTCTCTGACGTTTTATATCTTATATTTAGATAATTTGTCTAAATTGTCTTAGTGCGGTAATACTCGAGGTTGATTAATAGCTGCAAGAAGGATGCGGTGCACTTCAGAATAGAAACTAACACGGGAATACAAGAAGACAGGAGTCGTTTTTCTTAGATACAAAACTGCGATAATTTGCTGAATGTAATTTATTATAATGATTAAAGTATTGTTACAATCCTGTATAGATCTATCTGAAAAGTAACAACGGTATCTACGCTGTCGTATTTAGCTTTAGTTGTATATTTTCTTGATAAATTAGCATGGAGCTAGTCTCGAAGAACAGAAGCATTCCGAATAATCTATATATGAGTGAACTTTCTGAAATGACTCATTATCAAGCGTCATGAAATCTACTATGTCCAGCTTTAATAAAAAGTTTTAATCTTGCCGATTTTGGAGAGCCTGGGGACTTCCACCTAGCACTTTGGCGTATTATTTGAGGATTGCATTTGAAGCACCAGCTCTCATCACCAGTTACAATCGCTTCCAGAAATGTGCGATTTCGTCTGGCTATTTTAACAAGAGTCAGTTAAGGCATGAAGAACAAATCGAGCACACAAGACTTTCCGTTTGTTCAAATCTTTCGTCAAGTTTTCGTGAATCATATCTTCAGTCATATTTAGCTCCTCTGCTATCCATGTCACAGTCAAATCTGTCCCTTTGCGATATTTTTACGCAGTTTTTCGACCAGCTCCTTGCGATTTTTGTTTATTGTTCAGCCTGGTACCATCTTCTAAAGCATGACAATCATCCTGGAAGGCTGTAAAAAATGCCACAACTTTTCCATCAGAACAAAGTTGTCATTCGGGATCTTTCACTACCTTTAACAGCAAAGTATCATCAGTTTCTTTCATGTCCACTGCAGGAGCCAAAGACACAGATGGGAAAATGTAATGCGTAAGCCATCTAACGTTTGGAAGTTGAATTAGGTATAAAAAAGAAATTATTTTTTCAAAAGTAGAGTTTTATTACGAAGATTAAAACTTACCTTTTGGATTGTTTGGGCCTGAATTTCATGAATGGAAATTTCGATTTCATGTTTCATGCATTCAGTTGTCTCAGGATGGTTAACGTAACATCTATTCTTATCGCCTCCCCCTTCGCCCCCCTCGCCAAATAGTTCAACGCGCTCAAATCACAGCACCGAGGCAGCCAATTAACATCAGAATTTCGGCTGATTATTCGATTTTCGAAAACGCTGTTCAATTGTTACGTCGGATGTGTAACAAGCAGCGCCGCCCTGTTGAAACCAAACGTTATCCATGTCTTCCTCTTCGATTTATGAAAACAAAAATTTGTTAAGCATGACACGTTAACGATTTCCACTGACAGTAACGGCGGCTCCTTACTAATTTTCTAAGCAATGATGCCATCGTGTCAAAATCCGCAACAAAGAGTTGAGAGAGTTTTGGGTGCCTCAGCTTCTCAATTATGAAGTTCAGATTTTCTGAACCCAAAATGGGACAATTATGCTTATTGACATGAATGACAACCCATTCGAGGAATCGAAAACGCATAGGATGGTCATGAGGTTTCAGTTCTTGGACTAATTGAACTTTGTAAGACTTCAGACCGAGGTCTTTATGCAAAATTTTCTTCAGAGAAACGCGAGAAATGTTCAGCTCCTGAGAACGATGACGAGTTGATGTTGATGGATATTCACTCACACTCTGGGCAATAGGTTGCCATCGCGTAACATCCTGTGACGGTGCTATTTGGAAAATTTAAGTCTGAATAGAGGAGAAATGAGCTTAAATATGACAAGTAAATTCAAGCAGTAAGTTTTTAATTTTCAGAAAAAATGAAGATTGTTTACGATGTCAAACATTGCCACAAAATAAAGCTTTAAGAGAAAGCATTCTTTCTTATAACTAAAAAACAAAAAATAATAAATCTTGAATGAACTTCATAAATGAAGCTCTCAAGAATCTAGATCCAAGCTTCATTTGAAATTTCTTAAATGTAAATATCAGTGCAATCTCATTAGAGAGAGCAGGGATGTGGCAACAATTTTAACCTTCATTCATTTTCCTTTACTTCCCTTGGCTCTTAGATCCCATATTTTCAAAAAATAACTGGAATCACTATCTCCCTGATATCGTACGCCAAATCTAGATTCAAGTCGTTTTCATCCTGTTTCATTCAGCATGTAAGATTTTATTCGATAATGGCAACGACTCAGAATAAAACATACAGATTTCATCTTACATAAAATTCAACCTTTATACTTAGAACTTATACCCCGTGATATAATTACCTTAATTAACTAGCATTACATTACCTCACTACCCCCGGTTAGAAAGATTTACTGATCGCCTCGCCCTTAAAACTTAATTTCTTTACTTTACGATCGGCGAAAATGTACCCCCGAAAGGGAGAGGATCCTCGTATAATTCGGAAGTAAGTATCTCGTAAAAATGATACACAACTAATGTCGGATTAAGTAACTTACGGTATACTCCGCCGGTTATATCCACACGTCACGTGCCCTAATCCGCAGAGCAACGCTTCGGAAATCTCTGGAGCATCGAGTCTGCGGCGCGAATATTAGGTCTTCGTTGAACGCACATTCACCTAGTGACTTACATTAGCGTAATTGCGCTACTAAAATGAGCTCGAACGTGTGCATCCAGTAAAGACGGCCGACTGTACTTTAAGGCCTTCATTAATAGTTATTATTCCGAACGGAGATTTGAGTCTGGGTTGTGAGAAAGACCATACACCTTTAACCTATGCATTAATGTTGGGTAAGCACGTGTTTTAGGTCTCCGCTGCCTACTATGCATTTGGAATTGTATAGTAATGAACTAAAAGCGATTACGCTTGTGATTTAGCTGGTAAGTTATAATCAAAGCCAAACTGTAAATTGAAGAAGTTTCAGTACTAACCTCTTATTGTTTGAACCGCAAAAGCAGAACAGGTCCTTACTTTATGCAACTCGCGTCATTAGTGTGCCTTTCATAACACCACATAGTCAATTTGTTATTGATTTTGCGGGCATAATATATCTCTTGTAATGTGTAGGATCGTATAAGGAGCGAACTTCACAACATTTTATGCATAGCTTTAGTGGACGTAAAAGCGCTAAAGGAACGGATAAACATTGCTCGAGCTATATTTAGTACCTTTTGCACTTTATATAGATAAAATTACCAACCATGTACTGGCCAGTACGTAGTCCAGCTTTCGCCTCTATTGAGAATTTATTTTTTAGATTTTTTAGATGAGCTTGGAAATTAACCTGCGGAAAATGAACTTAGTTGATTCAAGAGTACATAAAGAGTGGGGTCGGTGCTCACAAAAAAAGATATCAAGCAAAGAAGGAAATATTACCACCTTTCCTTTTCTCAATAACCAAATAGAAACCATCTCAAAAATACACTGACCTCCTACCACAAAGTTAACAGCTTTCACTCAAAAGGTAAAACAAATTAGATAAAAAAATTCCAATGAATACTATTTTAAAAATGTAATGCTGTTGACAGTAATCAATATTCATCGAAAATAAACAAAAGATTAGCAAAAAGATGTCCACATTGAAAGTTTTAAAAGAGAAATAAAATTATAAAGTTGCAATGAAGAGAGACCTGATATAAATATTAAGGGTTGGCAAGAAAAAGCAAACGACATCATAGTTAAGATCGAGTAAACTTACAAAGCAATTTTAGGACAAAATTTTTATTTTCCTCTCTAGCACTCTATTTTACTTAATTTTCAGTTCTCTTACAATTTTAATAGTTTCTCTAGTCTTTTTCAACATTTTGCTCACCACAGCTTAATATCATACAACTGTCTCATTTCTGGAACATTTTAGTAAAACTAACAGCATTTCTAAGGTACAGATGACGCGAAATCTAATAACAAAAGAGTATATTTTTATTATGTTTTTTAATAAAACATACCATATTGCTATAGAATCTGAGCAATTGAGTCTCTTGATTAAACTGACAGTTTACTACAATATTCTTAACCTCAGTGTACTTTCTTTACGTTTTGAGTTCGCATACTATCCAATCCACTAACATCCCTACCTCGGTTGTATTATATCTTTATCTACTAATCCTCTTCCACCGTCAACGGTCAAAATGAACGATCCAAATATCCAAATATTTTAGTCCGGCAACTCAACCTAATCTCTTTCTATCGTTTTTTTTTCTTTTCATTTTCCAGTCCTCTTTCTTTTATAATCATTTGTACGTATATACAAAATTTTCAACACTTAATATTTTCTTAAAATGACTTTATTTTTTTTGTTTTAATACAAAACCTTTTTTTCTCAAAATTTTATTACTAAAATCAACAACCTTTTCTTTGACAACCTCGCGTTACTTTATGGTAAATGAAAAAAAGTCATATCTTGTGTAGGTCCACAGGCATAGCGCAAGCTGTTGAGGGAGATCCTAAGGCATGGATTATTATTAACACATTATTAATTTTTTTCTTTTGTTTTGCGATTCACAATATGATATCTAATAAACAGCGAATTTTTGAAAAAGAATTTTTGTATTGGTACAGAAAGTTTAATTTTCAGAATATTTTAGCAGGGAATTTGACTCCTTTTAACAGGTTTGGCGTTCCCTTCCATAGTTTTTGTTTTTAAAGTCACTATGCCTATTTGTTTCTTAATTTTTTGAAAATCTATAGTAATAATAATAATAACTTTATTGGCAGACACACACATACAAAATATACTTCTCTTTTTACATACACTTAGCCTACCAATAGGTGAGGGATTCAGACAGAGTCTGTTATTCTTCCCCAACCCAAGCTAACATAATCAAATAATTAATATATTATTTATATATCACGTTCATTTGTTTGTAATTATTTATTTTCAATAGAATATCCAATGCGCAACGCGTTTGGGGTGAACACCAGTCTCACTTAAGCTCCGCTAAATATTGAAAATTCGCTTCTTTCTCTCTGTTGCCAATACCCCACATTCTGTAAAATAATTCGCATAAAAAATAAATAAAAATCTTTTTCAAAAAAAAAATGAAATGGTGTCAACCCCATAAGTGAATTATATTTTAGCCTTGTCGATGTGCTGACGGACAGATTTAGTATGGAAACTCCATTGTAGCATGTCATCTTCCGTGAAAAGCAACTACCCTCAAATATTGTGTACCACATCCTCAAGGCAGCTGTATATTAGTACCGTGTCATGAACATATAACAACTTTATAAATCTATTGCACACATTTCTACTTATATCTAGTTAGTTAGTCTAGTTAGTACCGGCTCCTCTTTATATAATCTTTATTAATCTATTATAAATCTGTAGCACTGATAATAAATACTTCAACTTATGCAAATGCGCATGTATAATTAATAAGGTATACAAAGTATATCTCTAAACAAACTACGACGTACTTTTCAAACGGAATTATGCATAATTAAATTTAGATTAGTGTTAATAATTATTTATTCAACTTCGAAGATCTTTTAATCATATACAGCCAGCGGATTTTTGATAGACGCGAGTTGGCGATAATTGATGTAAGTAAGAAATGGACATTTTGTTTATATACAGATCGTTCTATGTTAAATGAGCATCATTGCTAACCGTTGTGATGGAACCAGAGAAATAATTGGACACCGCGTTTTCAAGATATTCGATGAAGCTTCTCCTTTTGAGAATTTAATTATAAATAAAGAAATTGTAATACATGAGTGAGAAAAAAAAAGAAGTCATTACGATATTTTACATTTAAGAAAAAGCAACCCTCACAATACGTTTTTTTTAATGTGAAAGCAAACTCATGAATAGTACAACGACAAGTATCCTAAACACAACACTCCATATTCCGATATCTTTTAAAGCTTTTGGTTTCTTGTTTAAATCCACAAATTTTATTTCTACGTTTCGTCGTTTCACAAAGCTGTTCGATTAAAATTTTTCATAACTTCAAAGGGAAAAATAAACGCGCCATTGTTACGTCCGTCACCAGTTTAAAACCATGAGAATATCTTATTATTAAAAGTTGGCGACAGTGTGGTAGGTTAGCTATACCGCTACCCAGTATAAATAATAACCTGCATAAATAATAACCTGTACAAATAATAACCAGTATAAATAATAACCAGTATAAATAATAACATGTATAAATAATAACCAGTAGATAGATTGACATATCTTCTCATATTATTAAACACTACTATCTGGACTGTTCTAATTGCCTCTTCAAGTTCATCGAGACTATGCAGTCTGCTTCGAAACACTTTATTTTTTAATTGGCCAAAGAGAAATGCAGGCCATGAATTTCAACCAATCAATCGCATCATAATAGCATTCTTGCAAACTGTTACTAGTTTCTTGTGTAGCATATTCAGGCGCTCCATCTTCTTGGGAAAACCGCAAAGATCATAGTAAAGGCTGTTTAAGCGGAGAGCAGTTTCGACAAGAACTTGTGGATTTGGATCTTTTTGCACCCGGTATGATAATTTTGAGAGTTGTGAGAATTAAATCAATGACAATAATTCAATCGTTGCTCAAAGTCAGTCCCCGTAAATGTAGTACAGAAAATAAATACACTATGATAGTAAATATGTTATTAAAATAACATTGCTGTCAAACTTAGCTTAAATAAACATGAGCCTGTTATCTTTTAGGATTAAAAATACTCTACATATGTGAATAAGGTACTCATAATCCAAGAAAAAATTTTATATAAGAAACTTATGTGAGTTTGGCAGACATAATAAATAGACCCAGCATTTAATAGGTAGCATCTCAATTTGAGTAGTAGTTTTAAAAACTTCAACAATGAAGCAGTATTATTAACAAATTCAAAACTACTGGCAATGTTAACATACAACGAAAAGGAAAGTCAGGAAGAAAAAGAAGCGTTCGAGTAAATGATAATGCTGCAAGTCTTACAATCACCGAAAAGAAGCATACAAAGAACTGCCTTAAAGCTGGATATAAAAGTGGTTATGTGTGTTTCAAGGTCAAGAATTTCCAAAAAATAATCTTTAATTATTCCTCACATGGTCCGGACCTTACTCATCCCGATGAATACATCTGAGGCATGATGAAAACAACAATTTTTCAAAACGATCCACCCACTTCAATTGCGGAATTAAGAATAACAATTATTTGTTTCTTCTGAACGTTGCAACTGGTACGAAATTTCCAACACCGCTTTAAGTTCTTCCAACTCACAACAGTTCAAAATGATTACTTCGTAAATTATTTACAACTAAAGTCCTAGTTACACATATATCCGCTGTCTAGTTATAACATACCAGCAACTGTAATTAACGTGTAATTGAATCGGTGTAGTGAGCGCAAGTGCTCGTTGAAATTATCATCTTTTCCATTAACATGAAAATGACACAGTACTGTACGCGAATAATCGTTTTTTTTTCTCTTCGTAATGGGGTTCACAAGGCTGAATACAATTAGTCTTAATAGCGCCTTAACAACATAATGCTCCTGTAATGAGAGTCGTTCCACTTCTCGCCGTGCACAGATAGTAATAGACAAGACACATACATATGTTAATCCGGGACGCATCAAAGATAAGTTGAAGATTTGCACTCCCAACAATCCGCACTTTACATGCAAATACAATTAGCTCCAAATTGATAAAGTAGAAACTGTATCCTGACCCAGATGTTTGCGAGATATATTCATTAGGAAGGCCGGCATATTCTCCAGATCCCGTCGAGATAACATAAGACAAACTAACACTCTAAAAGTCTAAATTCCCTCCGGACGAATTTCGTCACTTTTGTACTATTATTAGTACGCTAAATGTAATTATCTAGATAGCGATAATGTGTATGAAATAGGAAGCCTGTAAAATAAAAGGAAGATATTTCTAATTCTGTATCGGTTAAGCTGGGTTTGTGAGACTGCCAAGTTTACTACAAGGATAATATTTTTCACGGTATGGCAAATGTAATAATGGATCTTATTCAACTTTAGTTTATTTGGCGAGAAACAGGATGCATAAATTTGATTCTATATCTCGCGCAACTTTACCATTTTTTATGTCTTCCGTATGATACAGCTTAAGTTGTTTATTTTAAAGGAAGGAAGTCATCATTACAGGAAAAAAAAAGAAGAATTGGAGATTAGCATAAGCTGCTATTAATGAGATCAATGAACTTGTTTTAAATTCTGTTTTAACGTATGTATCTAGTATACTGCATGACAAATATAATGTTAGAAAAAATTAAAACAATTGCGTTACATAAATAAAATGGAAAATCGATCTGTATTTCCAAAACGAATTGTGAAACCATCAACTGTCAAAATTGTGTCTTTCGATTATGTAAACAGACTTCATCGGCACATCCTACGAAGAAAATCCGATTCTAACCTACCGCCGAGACGCAAACATTTTTTTCATCAGTCCCAAGAATTATTCTCACGTCATACTACGTAATATCTCCACACCGGAATTTATACTTGACAACAACGTATAGATTCCGTCGACGTTTGAGATATCGGCCAATATTCCGTCGTTTCTATTGAGTTCTCAACCTGATTTATCTATACAATTTGCGCAAAGATGCGAAGACATTAAGGTCTAAGCACGGAGCCGAAGCATCCGCATATACGCTTTCTTTTCGTTCCTTCGCTTCCATTGAGGATTCCTTTCCGTGATACTGATACGGTATAAATCTTTTACGGCGAGTTCACAAAACTTGGCGTTTCCTTGCGATGATGATATGGGCGTGAAGTTGAATGAGTTTTTAATACTGGTTCTTTTAGGATAAATAGGATGGAGGGGAGTGTTTTTTTTTTCGCTGCACAGATGTACGAAGTTGTGTAACAGAAAAGGGAAAAGATGAACAAGCTGACATCAGACTGACGCGATGATGAAGCGATATATGAAACCTGTCATGAAAAGATATATTTCATGCGAATTTATACTTAGGGCCCTTCATTTTGAATATCAAGACGTTGATAGCATAGATTTAAATTAGCATATCTACAGGGTGTTTCTGAATTGATACGAAAGATTTCAAAAGGTGATTCTTTAGAAAAAGTTAAGGGTGGTCTTTCATATAACTTTTTGTTCAACACCCTTTTCCCTCTAAGTTACAGCCCTTGAAAATTAGGTAAAAAAGTTTGTTTTTATTTAATATATCCACTTTGGAAAAATTTAGAAGAATGAAATTTAGCAGATAACTGATGCTAATAAAATGGCAGTTTTTGAGTATTTTTGTTACCCTAAAATGTAATCACAAGGGGCTGAAAAAGCAACCCCTATAATATTTTGCATCAGAACTTTTTAATGCGCCTATAGTTTCCTATTTAAGAAAACTGATTTAAAAAGACAGACTCAATCTGCAACTTTTTTATGTCTTGACTTTTTGTCATAAAATTGTTAGTTTGATCACAAAAAAATAAAATACTGCTCAGACTCTTTTCCCATAAATTCACAAAGAGTATTATTTATTTAAAAAAACTCAAGTAAGCTGTTGTCAAATGAAGTCGTATGACAAATAGTTTTATTGTTTCATTCTTCTAAATTTTTCCAAAGTGGATACTTAAATTAAATAAAAACGATTGTTTTTACCTGATTTTAAAGGGCTGTAACTTGGAGGGAAAAGGGTATTGAACAAAAAGTTATATGAAAGACCCCCTTAATATTTGCTAGAGAATCACCCTTTGAAATCTTTCGTATCAATTCAGAAACACCCTGTATAATAGTAATCATTTTTTATTAAAGCTGTCTACAACTTAAAAGGATTTCATGGAATCCAAATTTTTACCACTTGTTTCAAGTGGAAGACATCTATTGTAAAGTTAACGAACTAAATTTGATTCTGAGAATGGGGAACAAGACAATTTTTCAAATTTTACATAGTAGAGGATTTTAAAAAATTTACTCGTATTTTTTTATTTTGTTATCTTTATTATTTATTGAAATATAAAGCTTTAAAGTTTCGTTTTTCAGCACGACTATAAAAACGCGGTCAAATATTGAAGTACAAAGACTACTGACGTCACGCAGTGTCATAGGGAATTTTTTTGTGTTGGTCTGACTGCAACTTCAATGTATTCTTTTTTTCTTCTATTAGCAACCATGAAAGTGTATTCCTACAATCGTTATGTAAAAATAGATTGCGGTCGTAATTGACATCTAGACAGTTTGTGTCTGTCAGTCATTGCGTAGGTCACAAGTATAGATGTCGTTTGTGTCAGTTTGTATAAGCAAAACATTAAAACAGAAACTTGCGGAAGGTAAGAAATGCGAATTTTCGTGTACACCAAAAGATATTATTATTAATTGTACATGTAATTTACTGTCCAAGGAATCAAGAAAAAAATGACATAATACGAAATTATCGTAGCGTGGTACAGGATGAAGAAAATTGATTTATTTTATTATTATTAGGTACTTGTTTTTTTTACTTATTTTCTGAAGAAAAGAAAGCTATGAAATCATCACCATATAGCTGTTCAATATTCAGACTAGTACTATTCGTGAAGACTGATGTCGAAATTAATTAATGTAAACTAATTTCTTATTTGAAACGACAGCCTGTCGGTTACAAAGCGAAGAAATCGATCTTTTTTTATAAAAGCAGCGATATTAAAATATAAATACATATGTTGTCAGCTTTGTCACTGACACCTGTCACAATTTGAAGTACAATTTAAAACTATCGCAGTGTCGTCAATCTTGCGAAAGAAAATACTTTAAAACTTTATGTTGGTATGGCTGATTTTTATATTCAAATGTGTCAAAAATGACAGGGTAAAAGTTATTAATATTGATTCTTAAATAATTCTAACCTAAATATATTTCAGAGTTGCCAAACAAAATATTTACATCAAATATTTGTCGTCACTCGATAGCTAACAGTGCTAACCTACCACACTGTCCAAACTTTTAATAACCAAATATTCCCATGATTTTAGACTAGTGACGTAAAAATGGCGAGTTTATTTTACAGGATTCGGTCAAAAAGATAGGTATAGAAAACTAATAATGTAGGTAAACCCTGCGAATTAAAATTTTGCAAATAATGATTTCTTGGGAAATGCTTTCAGTGTAAAATAATTTTAGACTTTTGCTTCTTCCGGTTTGGCTGGAGATGCGTAAGATTAGTTTATCTAATAAACATTACCTTCAAAGCACGATGGTATCGTAAGCCGTCCGACAAGCGAAACTTAATTGTTCGATTCCATGTTTAGACGCATATTTTTAAATAAAAATGTTGCTTATTCATTGGCAGTTGTGAAAAAATACATTGTATTATGTATACGCCAAGAAATTCTTGGTGTTAAAAAATTCTCTACTCAACTTCCTCTATTGTTGCATTTCTGACAGTCTCTTGATTTAAATTTGTAAGGGACATTTATACTTTATTAATTATTCCTCTTTTATACTTTATGAAGCTGAATACTTTTGAGATTTAACGTAACAACTTTTTTAACAGCAAGAAATATACAATCATTAAATTAAATCAAGATATCTAGCTAATCAATAAGTAATATTTTGATTTAAAAATATGCGTCTGTGCATGGAATCGAACAATGAAGTTTCGTTTTCCGGACGACTCATGATACCATTGTGCCAACTAGACATAAATTCGATTCCAATTAATACCTTCACAAATGTATATGAACGAGGTAGCAAAACCTTGTATAGATAACAGTTGTAAAACCGAAGAATGCCAATATTTAGCACATTTATGGTATGATAGTTATCTCTAGAATACATATTTTGAATTTCAATTGCTGAAGCAAGAAATACTACCATTCATGATTTCTTTAAATTTGACCTCACCTCAGTGATGGACGCCCTGCATAAAATTCTCGTGGTAACATTTGAGGTGCAATTTGAAACCTTGCTAATTTTAAATCTACAGTTAAATATTTAATTTAATTGTAAATAGAATAATAATAAAAATTACAATAAAACCGTAGACAACGTGGAAACAATTGAATTAACAATATATATTAAAATAAAAAAATATGATTTCAGTAAAAAAAAAAAGCTCAGCCAAGCTGCCCTTAGAGCGCTACAGGCTCTCAGGTTTGATTCCGAGGTGGTACTGGACTGCCATAGGAAACTTGAGATGGGTGCCAAGCCACTATCGAATTAGACGCAACGAAATAGCTAATAAGTTAGCAAGAGGTGCCAGAGAACGACCATGCATAGGTCTAAAACCTGTGTGTGGGAGTTCTTATGGCAGTATCAAAGCTTTTGTGACAACTAAACTCGCGCTGTTAGGCATTGCTCCCACTTGAATGCACTTGCTGGCGTAAGACACTGTGAAACTCTCAGGATCCGTCCAAATGAGAGAAGACTTCGCCTAGTAAACTCCCATCGTGTAAAAACTGTGGGAGTGTGGCAGAAATTTCAGTCCACCTCCTCGCTTACTGCCCAACGCTTCCTGCCCCCTCGATCAGGTTACGAAGTTCTTTTTTCGTGTTGGAACCTGGTTGAGAGGACTATACGGCAAGGAAGCACAAGAATGCATTCTCTTCGCCAAGTTTGTCTTTCGGGGTCGTTCCACCCTTGCAGTCGCAAAACAAAAACGTTATCTTCGAGAACATGTGTGCCCTAAATGATTATTAATTATTATTATTGATTAAGTCTTAGTATCGCTAGGTCCTTTTTAGAAGAGTTGTCAAACGAAACTGCAAGAAATTTCTATTGAATTTATGCAAGTAACGTCAGAGATACCACAAAGATTCTATCTTGAACTTCTTTTGTTGTCTACATGTAAGTTCTTTCGTAACAACTTGCAATAAGAATTATTTATTTTTAGATTTGGACAATTGTAAATTTACTCGGCTTTTGTTTGTCTCTTTCTGTTGAGATTAATCAATAAATTAACTGAATCATGAAAAATTAGTACATTGTACAAATAATTTGTCCGAATTCAAGGCAGATTTTATTTCTACAATAATTTTCGATGTATTAACCGCTTTCTCGTAACAATACCTTTTTTATCATTTTTTGTCAGTTCCTTTTTTTAATTTTTATTTGATTATGTATCCGGTTTTTAATTATAATAATATAATTTGTGTTGTGTTTGAGGTCGGCTGTTGGTAGGATTTTCGCTTGTAGCGTTATTCTCTGGAAGTAGTCCGCAAATACTTTAGTTGTTATAATCAAGCAAGACGGTGATACTGGTTGGGAAAGGTGACAATAAACAAGAACACTCCTCCGACTCAATAATGCCCAATCGATACAAATGTTCAGGGAACCGTCCATGGTTAAACGTTATTCTAGCCAAGGTGGGCCGGCTGAATCTGGATATGCTTCCATCTATATACCGTTCCACTTGCGGATGTATATTATACGCATAATGTGTCATTTTGGTTTCGTATGCAGATGTCCAATAGACATTCCACACTTTCTTTAAAATTAGATCCTGAATTATATGTAATAGCTCCTTGTTATCAAGTACCGGTCTGTATAAAGTTCCCTTAACATAACTTTCTTTGGCTAATTGCTCAACGATAATATTTTGTTCGATACCACTGTGTCCTTTTACCCAGAATAATTCCGTTTCGCAGTTGCCACCCCTCGGAAATCGAAAATTCGACAAGTACCCGGCTAGATTTTTTTCGTATTTTTGAAATATCTCGGCTATTAAGCAAGATAGGACCGAAATCTCTTCGGTACAACACTCCGGGCGATGAGTACAATCTTTTCCACCCCTCAGAGAAAATATCGATGAAAATTTAGCCTTATAAGGCGCTAATATGCCCTCGTTTAGATTAACAAGGTGAACCTACTTGCCGAGGAGGAAGCAGATCCATCAAACGGTTATTGAGCTAGGTAACATTTATATGATGAAAATGTTGTCCAGAAAAATTTATGAAAATGTAACTGTCACGGGGCTCAAACGAGTTAATGTGCCTTCCTGAGAGTTTGTCCTCTCGTTTAGATTAACAAGACGAACCAACTTGTCCAGAGCGAAGCAGATTCATCAAACGGTTCTCGAGAAAATATCGATGAAAATTTAGCCCGATAACGCGCTAATGTGCCCTGCTGGGCGTTTGGCCTCTCTTTTAGATTAACAAGGTGAACCTACTGGCCGAGGAGGAAGCAGATCCATTAAACGGTTATTGAGCTAGGTAACATTTATATGATGAAAATGTTGTCCAGAAAAATTTATGAAAATGTAACTGTCACAGCGCTCAAACGAGTTAATGTGCCTTCCTGAGAGTTTGTCCCCTCGTTTAGATTAACAAGACGAACCAACTTGCCCAGAGCGAAGCAGATTCATCAAACGGTTCACGAGAAAATATCGATGAAAATTTAGCCCTATAAGGCGCTAATGTGCCCTGCTGGGCATTTGCCCTCTCGTTTAGATTAACAAGGTGAACCTACTTGCCGAGGAGGAAGCAGATCCATCAAACGGTTATTGAGCTAAGTAACATTTATATGATGAAAATGTTGTCCAGAAAAATTTATGAAAATGTAACGGTCACAGCGCTCAAATGAGTAAGTGTGCCTTCCTGAGAGTTTGTCCTCTCGTTTAGATTAACAAGATGAACGAACTTGCCCAGAGCGAAGCAGATTCATCAAACGGTTCTCGAGAAAATATCGATGAAAATTTAGCCCGATAACGCGCTAATGTGCCCTGCTGGGCGTTTGGCCTCTCTTTTAGATTAACAAGGTGAACCTACTGGCCGAGGAGGAAGCAGATCCATTAAACGGTTATTGAGCTAGGTAACATTTATATGATGAAAATGTTGTCCAGAAAAATTTATGAAAATGTAACTGTCACGGGGCTCAAACGAGTTAATGTGCCTTCCTGAGAGTTTGTCCTCTCGTTTAGATTAACAAGACGAACCAACTTGTCCAGAGCGAAGCAGATTCATCAAACGGTTCTCGAGAAAATATCGATGAAAATTTAGCCCTATAAGGGGCTAATGTGCCCTGCTGGGCGTTTGGCCTCTCGTTTAGATTAACAAGGTGAACCTACTTGCCGAGGAGGAAGCAGATCCATCAAACGGTCATTGAGCTAGGTAACATTTATATGATGAAAATGTTGTCCAGAAAAATTTATGAAAATGTAACGGTCACAGCGCTCAAACGAGTTAGTGTGCCTTCCCGAGAGTTTGTCCTCTCGTTTAGATTAACAAGACGAACCAACTTGTCCAGAGCGAAGCAGATTCATCAAACGGTTCTCGAGAAAATATCGATGAAAATTTAGCCCTATAAGGCGCTAATGTGCCCTGCTGGGCATTTGGCCTCTCGTTTAGATTAACAAGGTGAACCTACTTGCCGAGGAGGAAGCAGATCCATCAAACGGTTATTGAGCTAAGTAACATTTATATGATGAAAATGTTGTCCAGAAAAATTTATGAAAATGTAACGGTCACAGCGCTCAAATGAGTAAGTGTGCCTTCCTGAGAGTTTGTCCTCTCGTTTAGATTAACAAGATGAACGAACTTGCCCAGAGCGAAGCAGATTCATCAAACGGTTCTCGAGAAAATATCGATGAAAATTTAGCCCGATAACGCGCTAATGTGCCCTGCTGGGCGTTTGGCCTCTCTTTTAGATTAACAAGGTGAACCTACTGGCCGAGGAGGAAGCAGATCCATTAAACGGTTATTGAGCTAGGTAACATTTATATAATGAAAATGTTGTCCAGAAAAATTTATGAAAATGTAACTGTCACGGGGCTCAAACGAGTTAATGTGCCTTCCTGAGAGTTTGTCCTCTCGTTTAGATTAACAAGACGAACCAACTTGTCCAGAGCGAAGCAGATTCATCAAACGGTTCTCGAGAAAATATCGATGAAAATTTAGCCCTATAAGGGGCTAATGTGCCCTGCTGGGCGTTTGGCCTCTCGTTTAGATTAACAAGGTGAACCTACTTGCCGAGGAGGAAGCAGATCCATCAAACGGTCATTGAGCTAGGTAACATTTATATGATGAAAATGTTGTCCAGAAAATTTATGAAAATGTAACGGTCACAGCGCTCAAACGAGTTAGTGTGCCTTCCCGAGAGTTTGTCCTCTCGTTCAGATTAGCAAGATGAACCAACTTGCCCAGAACGAAGCAGATTCATCAAACGGTTCTCGAGAAAATATCGATGAAAATTTAGCCCTATAAGGCGTTAATGTGCCCTGCTGGGCGTTTGGCCACTCGTTTAGATTAACAAGGTGAACCTATTTGCCGAGGAAGAAGCAGATCTATCAAACGGTTATCGGGCTAGGTAATATTTATATGATGAAAATGTTGTCCAGAATATTTATGAAAGTGTAACGGTCACAGCGCTCAAAGGCGTTAATGTGCCTTCCTGGTAGTTTGTCCTCTCGTTTAGGTTATCAAGATCAACCAACTTGCCCAACACTCAGGGCGATGAGTACAATCTTTTCCACCCCTCGGAGATCTAAAATTCGACAAATGCCCGGCTAGATTTTTTTTCGTTTTTTTGAAATATCTCGGCTACTAAGAGAGATAGGACCGAAATCTCTTCGGCACAACACTCAGGGCGATGAGTACAATCTCCATATAAATAAGAACCTCCGTAATTTAAGATTGACCTGATCTAAGCTTTGTACTCATATATGTTTATGGAAGTATGAAAATCAGAACTCCATGAAACTTTCATTATACACCTCATTAAATTCGGAGCTTTCTCACATCTCCCAACCACTTCATTAATATGATTAGTTCATCTTAGCTTATTATCGATATACAATCCGAGATACTTAACATTTTTTTGATTAGAGAAGTATAGATTTTCTGGATGCCTTATACATTCATCATATTCATATTCATCTTCTTAAATCGGAGTTTTAAGAACAGAACTGTAGAGACGATCGTTATCATTGTGTCAAATCAGGAATACCATCACATCGTATTCTGTCACTGACACACTAAGATTTATTCTTGCAGTATATTATTTTATGTAAGCCCTTAACACAGTCATCGTTATACATTTATATCATCGGTGTTACCCGCGCAAACCTTAGGTACTATACAATTATAACATACCATAGATCCCCTTTTTTTATCATAAAAGTGTGTCTACATCGTAGATAGTTATGGGATATAGTTTATTTAACGTAGCAGGTCATAAAATATAAGCTTCGGGTTGTTTGCCGTACGAGGATATCGGCTGTTAAACCTAAAATACGCACGCACATTCATTATTTTGATTTCGCTTTTATAGAGCATAAAACCCGACGAAATCCTTATTTTATTAGCAACGCTTCCGTAATTTCGTTGCAGCAGTCCATGTTCTAGTTATGTAGTAGAGTAATACACCGGGAACATATATACTCCCAAAAGCTCCGAATGCCAAAATACAGAACGGAACGGTCGGCCGTATTGCATCCACCGTCCTAATACGTTTTTCTCGCTTTTATTGTCCTCCGTAAAGAGCCCCGTACACGTCCTTCTATATTTTTCACGGCGAGAGCTCCATATAATATTCGAATAAACGTGACCTGATACCGAGATTATGCTCGTGCGCTCGCTGTTTACGAATCCACTTGAAAAGGTGTTGTGTCCGGACTGTGTATAGCGATGAAATGCCCGTTCGTGTCGCTGCCATACACTTCCGTGGTTATTTTCTGTCTGTCCATTTCACTAATCTCGTATTATCCACACGGTATTCTGGAATAAAACGCCCTCGCTTCGTTGCTACGGTTTTATATGACAAAGACAAATAACGAATATAACATTGACATATTTTCGTAAGCATGTAGTATACGCCTCACGAAATAAGATGGTTTTATTTTATTGCCGTAGGCGATCTCTGTATTCCTGGTTAAAATTTATAAATTCCAGAATTGTTTGAGGAATCTTAGAAAAAATATCAGTGTCTTTTAAAAGAGTAGTGAAAGCTTTTAAGGGCTCTATCAATCGTCGACAATATTTGTTGAAGAAGTGGCCATTCGTTTAAACATTTTTTTTCAACTGACGCAGAGTAATGGAGCAGTCCTCATGAATCCAGTCGCAAATTTGTTCTTTCTGAGCTAAAGATAATTTTGGCTGTCGATGCCCAGCACTTATCTTTGCAACATTAGTAGTCCTCCTATAGGTTGCATAGCTTTTTCTAATGGTATCAGGTAAAACCGAAAATTGTTGTGCTACATTTTTCACCGTGGAACCACTATTCAAGAAATTAATGACTAAAGCATGTATTTCATTGCTTATTTTGGCATTTCTTCTCCTGCGACCATTGCTATCCATATCAATACACCAAATTTTAACACGTAAAATGTTTGCGAAACTCAATGGACAAATACGGAAACACATTTGACAAATAAGGAATTTCCTTGACGAAACAAGCCTACTATATAGTACAGAATCGTTGGAAAAGCATTAGACACATTTTGAAAAGCAATTGACAAAAGAGGAAAAGCAAAAGAAAAAGACTGTAATAAGGCTGGATACAAAAAGAAGATCGATGTACCACACGCATTAACGCAACAAAACCTCATGGACCGAATTTCCATCTGCGAATCGCTGCTGAATCGCAGTGAAATCGACCCATTTCTGAAGCGATTGATGACTGACGGAAAAGTGGATCACGTACTACAATGTCAAGCGAAAATGGTCGTGGTTGAATTGCGGTGAGCCGGCGGAAATGGTGGCCACGCCAGGATTGACAACCAGGACGGTTTTGCTGTGTGTTTGGTGGGATTGGCAGAGAATTATCTATTATGAGCTCGGAACTGTACTGTCAACAATTGAACCGTCTAAAGGAAGCAATCGCCCAGCTTTGGCCAATAGGAGAGGAACTGTGTTCCCTCAGGACAACGCCAGGCCATACACATCGATAGTGATTCGCCAGAAGCTCCGGGAGCTTGGTTAGAAGGTTCTTATGCATCTATCTTATAGTCCGGAACTGGTACCAAGTGATTACCATCTGTTCCTGTCCATGGCGAACAATTTTGCTGGTGAAAAATTCGCTTCAATAGGCACAAGGGCTTTTACGAGAGAGGCATTATGAAATTACCTTCAAAATGGCAACAAGTTATCGAACAAAACGGCGCATATTTGACCTAAATCGAATCATTCTAACTATGGTAATTAAAGCCTTCAATTTCATGCAAAAATAATGCATTTCTTTTTGCTACTATTTAACTTATTTTAATCTCTCATTACTTTGAAAACACCAATTCGACATTGAAGGTGTTCACAATAATCCTAATATAGCTTAGTACGAGAGTATATTTTTAAATCGTCTGTAAATAATATATTTTGGCACCTAAGTTTATCGCATAGATCATTTATAAAAAGCAAGAAGAGTAACGGGCTCAGATTAGTTCCTTGAGGAACACCCGAAGGTGGATAGAACGAGTGAGATTTATGATGCAAATATGACAAAGTTTCCAATTTCAAACATACATATGAGGAAAAAAATGATAGTAAACTAATTTAATCCTTACTGTATTTTGTATTTTGCTTTTTAGAGGCACAGATTTCTGAATAACCTTTGATAATCCAAATACTGTATTATTAATTAATTATTCATTTTGGCAAAGATCTACCTTGAAGTCATCAAAATATCCAGTTCTAATTATTGGCAAGAAAACAAGAAAGAAGCGAAATTTAACATGACGATTACTCGGAAATAATGTTCAAGCAAGTCTTTCAAAGCTTCACAATGCAGATATGGTACTATTTCCACCCAAGGTACTCCAAACAATCCACAGGTTTCCTCTCAAAAAAGAACACTTTGGCATGGACCTTTTTTCTTTTCTGTCTTGGCTGATGCAGCGAAGGAATAAATGAGTTTCTTTATCTGAAGCCACTGATCAACTTCTACGACCCATTTTTCAAGTGTCTCCATATGTGAAAACGTCGAAAAATGCCAATATAAAAAAGCAAAGAAATAACTATAATAGGAACTCATGGTATATTGTTGGAATTCGCCCTGCGGGCGAATGCAATTGATGATTGTAGATAGTGTGAGGAGTTGTGCTCCATTAATTGACATACATACATAGTTGGTGTTAAGTTAACTTTGAATACTTCTTATAACCTTTGCTTATTTGTGATTTACATACCACCTAATCTCTCACATGATGAATATGCGTACTTTCTCTCTGTGTTTAAGACTAAAATGCCTATTCCAGAAGCAAAATTATTGTTTTGTGTAACTTTTCTCAACATAATTAAATAGTTAACATTAATAACCATTTGCTTGATTTGATACTTTATAATATGTCATGTTCAGTGCATAGAGATACCTTTAGTCGATGAAGATCAGCATCACCCTCCATTATGCATTCTTGTCAACTTAACTCACAATGATATTCCCAGATTTCCGATGATGCCGTTTCAAGCTTCGTAATATGTGACTGTGCTGCAGCTTTTGTGACTTATGAACTGTGACTTTTGTGAACTTGATTGTTAAACATAGCGACTTCCCAGAGGTTTGGAAAACTTCTCGTATATCTCCAACTTTTAAGAGTGATAATCCGTCTGACATTAACAACTATAGACCCATCTCTATTCTATGTAACTTTTCCAAAGTATTTGAAAGCGTGCTGTACAAAAACATCTACAGTTCTATTAAAAGTATTATTTCTTTCATTATTGTGTAATTTTTTGTTATACTTTCTCTGTACTTGGACTTGTCCTGTTGGAAAATAAATCAGATTATTATTAGTTACACCTGAAAAAAAATCAGATAAAGCACGTATATGTTCCACTGCACCGTCGTAAGTTTTGTTTTACTGATACTAAAATGTCCTCTTTCTGGTATTATTTCAGAGAGGACCTATTGACCATAACACAGAGCGAGTTCTTTAAACAATGTTTCGATAGATACAACGAACGAAACCAGACTTGAAAGGTTTTCCTGACAGTTACTAATAAGAACATTTGTTGCCATTTCCATGACCTACTATTGCGTTTCGAGTCCAGTCTTTCTAATGGTGAGTCTGGCCATCAATCACTCTATCTAATAGAACTTCTGGAAATGGTTCTGATCAACTTTGGTGAAGAATTACCGACACAAGACTGATATTTCCGCAAGTCAATGCAACGAGGTGTCCGAATAATATTCCTATTCCAACATTGACCAAATTCATATTCAATATTCATTTCTGTTGTTGTGATAAAAGATCGCTATATATTAAACACAGTCCATTGATTTTAAATTTCCGGATTCAATCAACGACGTTTCGAAGGCCCGATAACCACTGGATAAATCCCATCGCCTTTGTATACCCCAGTTCGGCGGAATTAATAACAACGTCGCCCGACCGTAATTGAGACACATATTTGGCGGTATTATGCCCACTAAATAACGACGAAATCCCCCAACAATTATCGTTCGATTGGGCGCCGCGTGTGTACAAGAAACCGCACGTTAAATAACCGCCTAATTGCGACACATTCCGGATGATGCAGGGCGTTAAATCGTCCGGCACACGGCGGCAGATATGCGGGTGGTACAGGGAAGCGCTATAAGCAGTTGTACTAGTCTGTAGACGGCTGTTACGTTCTCGTGAAATCCGATAATTGTATTAGAGTTACGTCCGCAATGGTAATACCTCCTGCGTCGTGTGTACCTTCGGTTCAATTCATCAAGCGATTCGTGCACATCGCGTTAATTCAAATGGTTTGCTAAATAGGTAATTACAAGGCACAACTCCGTGGATTATGTTTGAATGCATGCATCGGCTTCCCACGGTTCCTATGATGTACAAGGTATTACAGCAAATTGTTAAGTTGGAATGATTCGAACCTAACGAAGAAATAATTAATAATAATCAGTGTGACAAAAATTGAACATCCTCTTCGTCAAAGAATACTTTATTTGCAAAATTAATAATAAATTAAAGAGCATGAGGGAAACAATTAGTAATATTCGCAAGAGCGAAATTTAACCATGTATGTACATAGAAACAAGCGCTGTGCAACCTTTAGTAAACTTCGGTAATCTAGCGGAAACTAACATACAAACGGCACAGCATGCATTGTTGTGATTCAAACGGATAAGGGTAAGACAAGCGGGCAAAAATCACAGAGATGAGTGAAATTTAACGTGATGGTTTTATCTCCGTTTGTCCAGTTTAATTTTCAGCATTTCAGAATTCTGTTATTAAATTACTATATATTTTTAACGGTAAACATTTGAAGCGTAAGACGTACAAAGCTAAGGTGAAAATAGTTCGGAACATAACAATTTTCCACTTTTCATCCTTTGTCTCTACATCCTTCGCGCTCGCTGCGAGTGTAAGGAAAATCGGTTACATTGTTTGCGTTGCTACTTAAGAGGTACTTTACAGGAACGCAAGTCTCGTTTACCTGAGTATTTGACTCGACATCTTTTACAGGAAAGTATTTAACGCAGAAATTTCTGGAATTTTACGATTAAAGCGAATGTACCTTGTCAGAGGTATGTATGCACATATACCTAAATACATATCTCAGAAAAAGAGCATATGAGATATCATTTTTCTATATTTAAATGTGGGAATTCTAAAGGTTAATATTTTCAGTAATGTTATTCCTAAACCGCATCTCGTTATCAAAAATAAGGCCCAAACTTCTCGTAGAGTCCTTACAAATTATTTCCGTTCCATCCATTCGAAGCTTAACGAAATCATTATGACGCACTTTATTTATTTAATTACCAAATAGCATAAAACAACACTTATCTTTATAACACTTAAACATCCTTATGAATTGCATCAATTTAAAGCTGAGTATCATCAGCATACAAATGATACTAACAAAAGAATTTATGGAAGAAATGAAAATGCAAAGTATAAATTCCATACAACTAGGGACCCAAAATAGAACCGTGTGAAACGCAAATAACTTGCAAGAAGTTGAACGGCACAAGCATCTGAACGCATGTAATGCAATATAGATAATAGTAGAGGGTGATTGATTTTATCGAAAGCCTTGGAGTCCAAACCGCACCAAACCGTAATATGTACTACCTAGTAGATCGGGTTAAAATACATAATATCATCTGTAATCTTGGATAAAGATGAAGCGCAACTGTATCCAGGTCTGAAACCTGACTGAGTCGATAGTACATTAAAGATGTAAAGGTGGTATATTAAAAATGTTCAATGTGGCTACCACAACTACTGTTCGATAACAGCAGGTAGCAAACTGATAGATCTCAGATCCGAAAAAGAATTTAAACGTGGCCGTACTAGCTTGACTAATGATACGTTTGTCATTCAAAAAAACATTTTCAAGGGTTTGTTGGAACGTTTTAAGCGAACCGAGTCAGATTTTTTGCGCCTATTCATAACTCTAGATGAAATTGGATCCACCACCACACTCCTGAGATGAAAGAACAGTTAAGACAGTGAGTTGTAAAGGGTGAAACTGTTCCGAAGGAAGCGAAGGCGGTTCCATCAACCAGAAAGGTGTTGGCTACTGTTTAGTGAGATATTCACGAAATTGTGTAAATCTACTGCCTTCAAAAAGGTAAAACTATAACGAGAATGTAGTACACATCATTATTGGGTATGCTGGGGGAGAAACTGCAAAAATTGGTAGAATTTAAATAAGAAGAAAGTTTTGTTATATCGAGACCACAAATAACACTTTGAACCGTATTCATTCTAATGCCAGAACAAAGGGTAGCGAAAGTAATTCTGTATAGGGGAGATGGTGGTAAGAGAAAAAGAGGACGACCAAAGAAAAAATAGTTTCAACAGGCAAAAAACGATATTAAAGTGGTAGGAATACGAAATTGGAGGGAAATAACAAGCGATCGAACAAGATGTAAAGAAATGGATTGAAATTTATATGTGCAAAAAAAATTGTAGAAACAGAAGAAAAAGAGAAAAGAGAAGCGAAAACAGAGGAGCGTTTAGTCCATGTAGAACCACCCACAAAGCGAAAAAAGACAGAGCTTGTACCCTGCGTACTCGCGATTATAATGGGCTAAACGAAGAGTGATATAACTTCCTAAGTTGGTAAGTAAATGATGGCAGATTCAAACCCTTTAGGGCAGTTGGAATAGCATTATACAGTCTAAGGGCGCAAACACAGTAAAAGCAGGTTTCCTGCTTACTGGCAACCAGCGCAGGTCAGCGCGGCTCCGTCAAGTTGGCCCCCCCTCAATCTTGCACCGGGCTAATATCTATCTAAAAAGTTTGCGCCAAGCTTGCACCAGCTTGCGCCACACGTATAACAGCTTGCACCCCTCCAGTTGAGTAATTATTTCAAAAAAATTGCAGGGGGGGCTAACTTGACGCTAGCCCCCCTCATCACGGGAGAAACTTCAAAATAGGGTAGATAGCTTGCACCCACCTTGCGCCAACTTGCGCCACCAATTTTAGAGCTTGCACCCCTCTCCAACCCCTATATATTTCATATTTATGTTTCCAAGCTAGCCCCCTCATCACGGGAGAAAGTTCAAAATAGGGTAGATAGTTTGTACCCACCTTGCGCCAACTTGCGCCACCAATTTTAGAGCTTGCACCTCTCTCAACCCCTATACGGGGTTGTCACCTAAGCGCGCGCTGGTCTATAGCTCCTATACTAATGATGTTAGGAATTTCGTTCATATACTAATCTATACTACTTGCAAGACTCTATTTCAGGAAAACATTTTTAAGTATATAAGGTGACCCAAATAAGTGTGAAGATATGGAATTAATTTTTTTAAATGACACCCCTTGTATTGTGTTGCACATTTCACTTCATCTCAATGCACTTTATTAATTCCCAAAAAATTATTTCATTACTACTGGTATTTCCGGAGAAATAAATTAAAAGTCATTAAAATTAAATTTTACGCACTAAAAATAGAAAATAAAAAAAAACGTAGGAGCAATTTTTTGACTCATGATTTAGTATGGAGTGAGTCGAGAAAGGTCTAAGGTTACTCTCACCTTGTTTACATTTCGTAAATTTTCTACAGGGTTACCAAAATTATGGTCGAACAATGACATATTTCAAACTAATTTTTCTCACTTTTTTCAAATGGAACACCCTGTATATTTTTTCACCACTTGATGCAGAATTAAAAAACAAATATTTTTTGTAAGTACAACTAAATTCTCGACGGTTTTCTAGATATTTATGGAAAACCATTTATTTGGTTTTCCACGGTAAATTTTTGTTAATAGATCAAATCGGTTATGGAAAAAAATTACTCGTTGGTATGACAATGTTATTAATTATTGTCGTATTATTCTGACACTCGGCGACATCATGCACATATTATCTTTCTTTCTTAATAAAAATGAACTATACGATCCAAGAATCAACTGATATGATTTACATTCTCGGAGAATGTTTAAAGAATTGTCTTCTAGCATCCAGAGTGTACGGCGAGAGGTTTCCTGATAGAAGGCACCCAGATGAAAGAGCATTTCAAAGATTGATGGATCAATTTAACAGGACTGGGACAGTTAAATATGAAAAACATGACAGAGTAAAGCCCATATTAAATGAAGAAAACGAATTTAACATTATTGCAAGTGTTGTTGAAAATCCACATAGGAGTACAGCCGACATTAGTGATTTGCTGCACATAGGTCAAACTTCAGTTAAAAAGATTTTGAAGAAGCGTCATTTCCATCCATATCACGTACAACTGAGTCAAGCACTTCTAGGGCAAGATTTCGAAAACAGGATACATTTTTGTAATTGGGGTCTCGCTCGAATTCAAGAAGATGTACGGTTTTTTAATACTGTATTGTTTACCGATGAAGCAACTTTCCACAATAATGGTCATGTGAACAGGCATAATCTACATTATTACACCAATGTGAATCCAAATTTTAAGAGGGCAGTTGACCGGCAACACAGGTGGAATGTAAACGTCTGAGGAGGTATAATTGGAGACCATATTATAGGACCCCATTTCTTTGATGGACATCTCAATGGTGATATTTTGCAAAGATTTTTGGACGAAGACCTTGATAACCTCCTAGAGAATATACCATTAGGGCTGTTAAGAAGAATGTGGTTCCAGTTAGACGGGGCGCTTGCTCATTTCAGTATTCAAGTTCGACATACTTTGAATGAGAAGTTTCCAGGTCGCTGGATTGGAAGACAAGGACCTGTTCCATGGCCCGCAAAGGTCACCAGATCTGACCAAAGTTGATTTTTTCCTGTGGAGGTATGTTAAAGATCTGGTCTACCGTATACCACCAACTACACCAGAAAACATGCGGGAAAGAATAAGAGAAGTCTTTGGTACAGTTACTCTTTTAATGTTACAAAATACAAATAGGTCTTTAACAAACAGGTTAAATCTGTGTTTACAAGAAAATGGTAGATTGTTTGAATACTTAATTAATCATGTGTAAAATTCTCTAATGTTATTCATAGTTAAATGTTAATACTAATTTACCGCGGAAGACCAAGTAAATGGTTTTCCATAAATATCTAGAAAACCGTCGAGAATTTAAATACAGTTGTACTTACAAAAAATATGTGTTTTTTAATTCTGCATCAAGCAGTGAAATAATATACAGGGTGTTCCAATTGAAAAAAGTGAGCAAATTAGTTTGAAATATGTCATTGTTCGACCATAATTTTGGTAACTCTATAGAAAATTTACGAAATGTAAACAAGATGAGAGTAACCTTAGACCTTTCTCGACTCACTCCATACTAAATCGTGAGTCAAAAAATTGCTCCTACGTTTTTTTTTTATTTTCTATTTTTAGTGCGTAAAATTTCATTTTAATGACTTTTAATTTATTTCTCCGGAAATACCAGGAGTACTGAAATAATTTTTTGGGAATTGATAAAGTGCATTGAGATGAACTGAAATGTGCAACACAATACAAGGGGTGTCATTTAAAAAAAATTACTTCCATATCTTCACACTTATTTGGGTCACCTTATATACTTAAAAATATTTTCCTGAAATAGAGTCTTGCAAGTAGTATAGATTAGTATATGAACGAAATTCCTAACATCATTAGTATAGGAGCTATAGACCAGCGCGCGCTTAGGTGACAACCCTGTATATTTGATATTTATGTTTACAAGCTAGCCCCCCCTCATCACGGGAGAAAGTTCAAAATAGGGTGGATAGTTTGCACCCACCTTGCGCCAACTTGCGCCACCAATTTTAGAGCTTGCACCCCCTCCAACCCCTATATATTTAATATTTATGTTTCCAACCTAGCCCCCTCTCATCACGGGAGAAAGTTCAAAATAGGGTAGATAGTTTGTACCCACCTTGCGCCACCAATTTTAGAGCTTGCACCCCTCTCCAACCCCTATATATTTAATATTTATGTTTCCGAGCTAGCCCCCCTCATCACGGGAGAAACTTCAAAATAGGGTAGATAGCTTGCAGCCACCTTGCGCTAACTTGCGCCACCAATTTTAGGGCTTGCATCCCCTTCGTACCCCAATGAAAACTTGAGTAACTAACTGACATGTCATTTGTAAAACTAATCATATATCAATCCTTGTCTAAATATTGAATTTGCAAATGTGTGAATATCGTTGTAATGGTGAATTACATTAAAAATAAAACTATTAGAAATAAATTTAAAATAAACATATTAGTTCCAC
The DNA here is from genome assembly GCA_023690525.1 of Holotrichia oblita. Taxonomy (NCBI): domain Eukaryota; kingdom Metazoa; phylum Arthropoda; class Insecta; order Coleoptera; family Scarabaeidae; genus Holotrichia; species Holotrichia oblita. The sequence continues at coordinate 194,798,352 of CM043015.1, forward strand.
TACAAACCAAAAATAAAATTGTGTATTATTATTAATTAACCTAATTATTATTTAATTATTAATTATTTTAAAGTTTCTCCCGTGATGAGGGGGAGGAGCTAGCTTGGAAATACAAATATTAAATATATAGAGGTTGGAGAGGGGTGTAAGTTCTAAAATTGGTGGCGCAAGTTGGCGCAAGGTGGGTGCAAGCTATCTACCCTATTTTGAAGTTTCTCCCGTGATGAGGGGGGGGCTAGCTTGGAAACATAAATATGAAATATATAGGGGTTGGAGATGGGTGCAAGCTCTAAAATTGGTGGCGCAAGTTGGCGCAAGGTGGGTGCAAACTATCTACGGTATTTTGAACTTTCTGCTGTGATAAGGGGGGGCTAGCTTGGAAACATAAATATTAAATATATAGGGGTTGGAGAGGGGTGCAAGCTCTAAAATTGATGGCGCAAGTTGGCGCAAGGTGGGTGCAAACTATCCACCCTATTTTGAACTTTCTCCCGTGATGAGGGGGGGCTAGCTTGGAAACATAAATATTAAATATATAGGGGTTGGAGAGGGGTGCAAGCTCTAAAATTGGTGGCGCAAGTTGGCGCAAGGTGGGTGCAAGCTATCTACCCTATTTTGAAGTTTCTCCCGTGATGAGGGGGGGCTAGCGTCAAGTTAGCCCCCCCTGCAATTTTTTTAAAATAATTACTCAACTGGAGGGGTGCAAGTTGTTATACGTGTGGCGCAAGCTGGTGCAAGCTTGGCGCAAACTTTTTAGATAAATATTAGCCCGGTGCAAGATTGAGGGGGGGGCAACTTGACGGAGCCGGTCAGCGCCTATAAGTAATTATAATACTTTCATGCTATTAAATTGGCAATAACACAATAGACGCATGCTGGAGCAGGCCGAAGCTGATCGGAGCTAGTAGTCGGCGTTACCGGTTTTGTCGGAATGATTGTTTAGTTCTGCCACGTAGAAAGTCAAAATGATAAGTAAACGCAGATACATGCTTTTTCCCGCTCGCCACCCTGCCCTGTTAAGCGTGATAATTCGGTACCCATCGGGGCGGAGAGTCGGAAATCAGATTACCTGCTTTTACTGTGTTTGCGCCCTAAGAACGTTATATGAGAAAGATCTCTTTAAAAGCTCAAGGCGGCGTCAAAAGACCGTTGGTTCTGATGTTCAAGGTGTGAAGATAAAAAACTATAGCTAGGATTTAGTAATTTAGTTTTTGACATTTGCATTCTTTCACATATCTGATTACAGATTGAAGTAAGCGTTGCCCATTTAAGTTTTCTAAGTTTAATTCAACGATTCTGACGCTCTTATGTATATTTCACGACAGAAAGATGCCAATTTTGAGCATAGAATTTTTTTTTACAAAATTTTAGCTAGAAACAGGCCGGTGTTGAGCGAAACGTCGCACAAAAGGTGTAGACAATTAATTAAAAAACCGTAAATACTGAAAATTGGCGTTTTCCTTCAAAGTTTACTTTCTTTTTGTTAATCGGGAAACTGTACCATCTTAAAATGAATTTAGAAAGTAATTTTTGTTATGCACCATATATACCAGATATATTTTTTCTCTCTTGTCAAAAATATAAACTAAGATTTCCATACATATCTCATTGATTTTTAAGTTCTTAAATAATTAAAGATTATAATATTGTTTCCAGTATTTAATATCTCCAATTATGTTTCAACCCACGTACAGTTTTGCTTATTAACAGTATCATTTAAGCAAACAATGCAATCGTTAAGAAGACAAAGGCTCACGTGATTAGATCGATGGATTACTGTTTGACTTGTACTAACTCACGAAATTGGATACTTTATTTTATAATGAATGTATAAAAATGGAATTTGTAATGTTGACGTAATATTAATTGTTTAATCACAGCACTGCCATTTGGGACCATACAAATGTAGTACAATCTTAAATTTTTTATACAGGCAACTACAACAAAATACGAAAATATTTGTTTTATTTCACGTTACGTTTCGGAAATGATGTATATTTCCATTTCCAAACATTGCTATAAAAAGGTTAGATACATTTTAACTTGGTTGTACAATATTATTATCGGAATAAACTTACTTTACAGTGACAACATGACCATTTAGCCTTTGTCGAAATTCTTAAAATTAGATTTTTATTACACTAAAATCAAAATAAACGAGAACATTCTACATATAAGACAAACAATTTTAAAATAAATGTTTGAAAATTTTCTATGAGCTTCGATAACATCGTTCTTTTTTTTGTTTTTCCTTGTGATAGTAAAAATATACAGGGTGTGGCGCGAAGAGTTTTGATTAGAAGTTTTTGGGGATGTAGTAATAGACGAAATGTAAAATTTTATAAGATTACACTATCGATAATGCTTTGTAAGCTAAATTTGCCATTGCTTGCTATAAAACATGAACTTTGAAGAAAAGTGTGAAAACATATCTAATGCATACATAGACCATTTTCTATTAAGTTGTCACATTTTTGTCAGCCACGGCCTACGCATTATTCATGTTGAAATATTAAGTTTCGTTATTGTTAAGTAAAATAATAAAATATCTCAAAACCGGTTAGATTTAGGTATAGGGAATGCTAGTATCAATTAAACGAGAATGAAGATAGGAATTGAAATCTGATATAATATACAGGGGGTTGTATTTGAAATAAGCGATTTATAATTGTTTGAAATTGTTGGAATTGAGTGATATGTGGAAAACACCCTGTATAAAAAATTTTACATTTTAAAGGACGAGGCACTTTAGTGATGTCTTGCAATTCGCCATGTCAAATTTTAAGTCAGTAGCGTGTTTGTTTGCAGCAATATCGTGATTTATTTGGGACTGTGTTTTCCTAGAAAAAAAAATTGAAATATCTCAAAAACTATTAATTTTTAGTATAGGACATGGTACATGAAATTTATTCAAAATTTGATAAAGAATTGAAAAATAAAATAAAAAATACCATGTTCTATTTAAAATAAGCGAGTTGGTATGTACTTCCGGTGTACCGGAAGTAGATCATTCATGAAAATATTATATTTAAAATCAGCATTATCGATAGTGTAATCTTATAAAATTTTACATTTCGCCTATTACTACATCCCCAAAAACTTCTAATCAAAACTCTTCGCGCCACACCCTGTGTATATTGCATTATTTTGTCTAACGTACGTATGAGGTGCATCTAAATAGCCCAGCTCCAGACTTTTTATTCTTTAATGATGTTATTATACGTTATTATACCTATATTACTTAAATTTTATATATCAATTCGATCATTAATGAAGTAATAGTTTGATTCAATATCTAAAATTTTTGGTTCATTATAATTGAACTTCTGTTATTTTTTTCTAGTGCGTGTTTGGCTAATGCTGTTGCATTATAATTTTTAGTGGAAACTTTATATTTGTGTGCATATATTCTCTTTTCTAGACATTGTTTCGTCTGACCTACATACACTGCATCACAGTCTTGACAATCTAATTGGTATGCGGTTTTTTAGACCTATCTGTCGGTTGTTTTAATTTTGTCAAACATTCTTTTGAACTGCTATTCGATTTATGTGCAATTCTGATATTGTATGGTGCCAAACATTTCTGTATGTGTTCCGATAAATTGTTTGTATAAGGTAATGCTATGAATTTCTGTTGTTGTATATTGTTTTCTGTTGTATGTTTATCTTTTTTATTTTTTAGCGTCCATATTCTTCTTTTAATGTGTTTATTAATGAAATTTATGGGATAGACGTTGTTTTGTAAAATGACTTTAATCTTATTGAAATCTTGGATTAGTTCTGAGGGTTCTGAAAATGTATAGCATCGATATACTAAGCAGTTTATTACACTTATTTTGGATTTTAGTAGTGTATTTGATAGATAGTGTAAGTATCTTCCTGAATGGGTGGGTTTGGTGTACCAATTCGTTGATATTTTACCTTTTTCGTGACTGACAGATATGTCTAAGAAGTTTATGGATTTATTGTTTTCGTTTTCTATGGTAAATTGTAACCTTGGCTGAAATAATTAAATTCTTTTAGGATTTTCTTATCCTTATCATTTGGTATGGTTGTGATGCAATCGTCTGCGTATCTTAAAAAAAATGGGATATTTAAGGTGGATTGACTTATTATTGTATTCTTTAATTTTCCATCACCAAATTGGCTATAATAGCTGAGGTTGGTGAACCCATTGCAGTACCAAAGATTTATTCATAGATTTTATTGTCAAAAGTGAAGTATGTAGCTTCTAAACAAAGCTTGAGGGGATCTATAAATTCATTTTTAGTTAGTGTAGTAGAATTTTGAATTTCGTTCCATCTATTCTTTACAATTTCAAAAGCTAATTCTGTGGGGATGTTAGTATCTAATGACACCACGTCCAAACTAATCAGTTTGTAGTTTGTTGGTATTTTTTGGTTTTTGATAAATTTGTGGAAAACCTACGAGTCTTTGTGGTGCTTTGATTTATCTAAGATTTGTTGTAGGTATGTTTTTTTGTGTGTACTAAAATTAGCATTTAAACTTAGCACTAGTTGAATATTTTTTGGGTAAAAATGTTTGTCAAGTTTTGGATCCATTGTTTGTGGTAGACAGATAATTTGTTTGATTTTAAGTGTTTTTCATTTTGTTTCGATCTTAATTTCTCGAATTTGTTTCTATGTGAAAGTTTTGTCTTTTGAACTGCTTTGTGATATTTATTTCTTTGTGTTTCATGAAATTGTTTTGCAATGTATGTTTGCTAAATGTGTTTACATCATATATTAAATGATAGCTTAGGTTAGGCTTGAAGATGTCTGTATTCAATACGATGGTTTGTTTACCAAAGCAAAATAAAAAAAATATATTTATTTCACGATTAATTAAATTTATTAAAACATCATTTTACATCTGAATCTGAATGACGACAGTTTGCCAGCCAAATAATTTCAGTATTTATCATATTTTATTATTACGATGCGGAATCAAACTGTCCTCGTTCCCCGTGTGAAAATACGACTTCCACGAAAAACCTCGAACTTAAACAAAAGTACACTTTCGAAGCAAACTTGAATCAGAATTAAATTTTTAATCCACTTCTAGCAGAGATAAATTCTCGTCACAAACTAGCTCCTCGAACTTTCCCGCATAAATTGACGCGCACGGACTTCGAATCCGAATGGAAAACAAAACTGAGGGTCGCCTACCAATTTCCTTTAACTCTACGACGACGGTAACAAGTCCATAGGATCGACCGCCGAATTAAAACTTTCGGTCTTTCGCGGTGCAGTTCTCCAGAAATAGACTAGAGCAAGGAAGGCGACGCGTCGTACACTTTGGCAAGCTATTTGGAAATTGCTACGTAGAGAGAAAAGACTTCCGGGCGGGTGAAGTTGTGTGAAGCACCCTCTCCTATCGCTTTAATTAAACAGGGTGGTATAGCCTGTTCTGTACGTGAGCAACGCACAGACGAAGCACCTCTAATTATGCTTTAGCCACACTATACTTTTAATTAACGCTAAATTCTCTGTGTTTGTCCGTTGTTCGGGATCACGGTCGCTTGTACACGATTCCGTGAAGTTTAAAGTTACGAAAATATGCAGTACAAATGAAAGGCTGTCGGTGAAAAGGATTACGTTACGTATTTATTGAGTTACCAACGTTACGGTGAAAATGTTCCTTTTCTCATTTTTAATTTATGAGCTGGTTAAACAGAGTAAAAAGGAAAATGAACAAATTTATTTAATTTTCAAAACGTCGCGTCGTCAAGCTTTTATTTCCATCTTTCCTTAAAAAAAAATAAATTTAGGCAAAGTGGTTAGACGAGAAACTGCCATCATTAACTAACCGAATTTTAGGTGGAGTTTTCAGAGAGTTTAATCCCGGATCGACTTGCCATTCGCTGTTGGGAGCAAAGTGATTAACAGCGCGGCATCATAAAAGGCGATATGATGCTGTCACAAAGCCATTTAAACACAACTTACACCCACTAAAACTACACCGCAAGAGTTGCAGTGATAGCCAGACAAGTAATACAGCTTACGGAGTCACTGCAACTAAGCACCCACCACACATTAAAAAAAATATATATAGTCCATTCAGTGTAAGTTCCGACATTCACTAAATTAAGGGGATTCAGGGAGGCATCCTAAGATCGAATTTCACTAACTACATAATACGATAAGACCATTACTAAAAACAAACGTATTTCGCATATTACCCTCTCCAAATTGCACATTTGCCAAATATGTGCCAAATGTTGAACAACATACTTTGACAATTGACATTTGAATTAATTGCTACCGATTATTTTCTTATTACTGCGTATTTAACTCCGGAAATGTGAAGCAATTGTATCGACCATGGTGAAAAAATTATAGAGGACTGGTGGAAAAGGGAGGTTGGATTTGATAAAAATGAAATGGCAGAATTTATTATCAATTTGGATACAAGTGATAGTGATTAGGACAGTTTATCTATAGATGATTCCGATTAATTTTAGACCACAAAAATAAGTTTTCGATCTGGTCTCTAATAATGCTGTGTGTAATTTGTATCAATAAATCTTAAAGCAAGTGGTTGCCTTATTGTAATTTTGTAATATGTTTGCATATTGTGTGTGTTTTGTATATTTGCCGTAGAATTACTGCATTGATTCTATGAAATATTCTTGTTGTAAATAAATACTTTGTAGTTCAATATAGAAATAACGTTGATTGAAGGAATACATAAAGATGCGCAATCTATGACAGTTGACAGAAATCTCAGATCCCTTAAATGGAGATTTGCATTTAAGGGATCTGAGATTTCTGTCAACTGTCATAGGTTGCGCATCTTTATGTATTCCTTCAATCAACGGAAATAAGTTTATTTATAATCTCTCTTCCTGTCATTTGTAACTTCTATCGTATAATTTGGATTATGTTCATACAATATTGCAAACTTCTATATTAGTGTTGTTTCTTATCCACTTCAATTATATGTAGTAAACCTTCAGGTAAAGGAATGCGATCTTTCTCATATTTATTTCATGTATCATTCATTACAGTTTGTCGGTTTGTATCTTGCAGGAACATATGGAAAGTAATATTAACTCTTCTAATATATATGTATATATTTATGTATATAGTTAAAAACATTTCAACGACTTTTAAATTTCATGAATAACTACCTACTTAATTTTTACGCGATCACGTCAATAATAATCAATACAAAAACATAACCTATTCTTACTCGCATGTGACGTGCATGTGACGCGACAACAAGGCGGAGGGGATGTGACATTAAAAAAATCGGAACTTACACTGAATGGACTATATATTATTATTATTACTTATGGCCAATCTCTCTTGTCTCTGTAACTATTAATTTTTTGTAGGAGGAGAGGACTTGTGTATGAGATAGCTTTCGATTAGATATGGAGTTTTGCTTTGGGCAACACAATTCAAACCACACTACCTTTTTCAAGCTTACGCGATATAATCAGCAATTAAGAAGATATTGTCTGACCATAAAAGCAATTAAATCGAGCATAAATTTGAATCTAAAACAGTGAAAAATTACTAACGACAAAGTAGTTTACAAACTATTCCTATTATCCAAGTTTCGCGTCTTCGTGTAATTACTACAACGTCCACGGTTTAACACTGGAGTACTGCATGCACACATAGGAGTCTACGCTTAATTAATCTCCGCATTGAGATTTCAATCAAGGCTTAATGGAGTGTGACATAACACAGACAAGCATGTGAAGAAGTTCGTGCATTTATCTTCCTTTGTCTGTACGGTATCTAGAGTTACTTAAATGTTACACAGGCAATCATGTGGAATCTTATACATTAACTCGAATGGCGTTGGAAGTTTTTAGATGAAGTTTGAGGGTTAGATACTTTTGTGTAATTGTATGTATGCTAGTCTTATACGATAAGTACAATAGCATTGTTAATGAACTAAAAAGAAAATACTGTTGATGTGGTCTTTGACTGTGTATAATTTTATTTCTGCTTATTCAACAGACAAACATAATTTAATTAAAAAATCCAAAAGTTCCATGTTTCTCTTCAACGTTTTCCTCAAAGCAGTTTCGTAACAACAGAACACTTCAGAAAGCGCTTCAACAACAGAAGCAAAGCAAAAAATAGGACGATCCATTTTCTATATTAATTTATCGACAGCGGCAAGTGTTTGCGCTTTCTAGTAGAACAAACAACCCTACCGCGCTGTTATTACGAAAAAACACTCGTATTAGATTAACGAAGCGAGAGAGTCGCACAATCGTCGAAACATATTTCAGATAGGTGAAGAAAATTGCGTACAATAAACACATTTTCCGAAATAATCGCCGTAAAAGCACTTCGTCGCACTCGAAGCTAGCGACGACGTTTGAAAGTAAATGGTGGAAATCGTTGGAACGAGATTACGGTGTATTGTTAACGGAATAAAAGCTTCTACGGTACACAAATGATACAAACCAAATGTAAAAGGTTTATGAAAATGCTGTAAATGTATGAATAGTGTTTACGTACACTTCTCTTGTTACGCGATAGAAGTTGTTTCGATCGTAAATACCTTAAGAAGGTTGTATACTCAAATGATGCTTTCGGTGTAGTAGTCTTTTATGATTTTATAAAACGCTGAATTAATGCATCGATTACTTTTATTTGATTATATTCGGCAACAAATTTTAATCTTTTTATTTTTTCTTTAGTAACTATGTACAGTTTTGCTTCATCTTACAGTCGAAATAATAACAATAAAAACAAGTTTATTTTGGCACGTCAGGTTTTAATACGAACGTCCTGTCTTAAAACGTTTCCCTTTGTTTGTTTGTTGACATCGCATGATTAATTCAAAAGTTAATACATAAATTAACTATATTAAACGATATCATAAAATGTCCATTTCCACATAATTTAACTTAATTACGCACCTAATCATATTAAACTGTAACCGATTAGGGGTTAAATAACGCATCGATTATCAACTTTATAGCACCAATACTCAAATTAGCTTACGGTTTATCCATACGTATAACGACCGAAAATTTAGCGATAAGGATATTAGAAGATACCCAGGAGAACAGCTTAGTATGCTCGGAATACTTACCACGTTAATAAGGATCCAACGCGGCCAATATAGCCTGCATATTAATCACCGATTAATTAGATTATGATTCGGAATCGCAGTTCCCATTACAATTAATTACGACAGTGATATGTGGGCAAGTACTAGACCCTTCCCAGTGCCTCAAGTAGGCGTATCCTCCGTATATGGGCGATGAGGATGTACTAACTACATTGGTATTATATAGGACAGCTCCTCTGCCACCCTTGTATTGCTCGCGTAAGTATTTCAACAACGCGGTCTAATTAAACTAGTTTATTACGGGTTCGCGATTAAAATTCAGGTTATGCTTGACACGTCAGATATAAGTAGGTCGTGAGTGGATGTCGTAAGCTGAGGACTGCTTTATTACCTCTCCATGCTACACTTTGAGATATTTGTATGAAAATGACGACTAAAATCATTTGGTGGAATATAAATGAAATAATTATACAAGAATAGATTATTTGCGGATATTAAAGGAAAAATAGGTAAATGTAGACGGATGTGGGCGATGTCAAGCAGAAAATTGACTTTTGTACCATGCCATATATCATTATGGAAAAGATATCGTCTATTGATGGAGACTCTTGCCCTTGGCGTAGAGTTTATTGAAAACAATCAACACTAAAGGGGGTCGATTGAGCTGATTTCTGCAGACATTGCTGAAAAAGTAGAGAAACTTGTTTTCTCGCTTAAAAAATAATTGCAAAATAATCGGCATTTCACCTACCACACCTTCATCGTCCATCAACATCTTGGCATGTATAGTGACCTTCAAAAGTATCCGGACACGACTAGATAGAGAAATACCTTGCGCTCAATACTTTATTCCAAAGAGACGCAGGACCAGCTTACTACCTGTTGAGTGTAAAGGTAGTTTGTCGCTCTTACAATAACATTGCAGTGTATAAACGCATATATGGTAAAATATTAGAATGAAGGAATTCAATCTTCTGTAATGTTAAATGAGTGAAATAGTTGTTCTATATCACAAATATTTTTCGAGTTCTCCGTTTTAGTAAAAATTAATAAATATATAGGTACTGCATATATGACTCTTTTATTGAAATGTAAATCGTTTAATCTATTATGAAGAGCAACATTGATTGAGAAAAATCATACTGTCAATATACCTAGCTGCTAATCATTAGGTACCTTACGATCTGTCGGATAGTAATCGTTTTAATTATTTATTGAAATAAGGCAGTCGAACATAAAATTAGGTATTACATATATAATGACCAGTATAAATAATGACCAGTATGGACAATGACCAGTATGGATTATGATCAGTATGGATAATGCCCAGTATAGATAATGACCAGTATAGATAATGACCAGTATAAATAATAATCTGTATAAATAATAACAAAAATGACAAATGTCAGTACATTTTGACACCTGATGACGTCACTCATTTATTGAAAGCATAAAGATAGTATAATTTTACTACAGGGTGTTCCATTTAAATAAGATGAGAAAATAATGCATTTGTTTTTTGAATCGCCCTGTACACAGTTTTCTCAATATTGGTAAAATATAACTTTGCTATAAAACTGTAGCAATATAAAAACGTCAAGAAACTCTTCCTTATTAATATGCAGTTTTATATTCGTTTTCAGTCATTTTCGTATGCCAAAAGTTAAAGTTGAATGAACTTCTAGCGTACTGACCTTGAAACTCTAAAATTTTGGAAATCTAAAATCCTATTGGTTGTTCGTTGTCCGCATTGCATGTGAAGCCACCTTAAGACTGTCTACAATGATTTTTGTACATAACGCTTTGTCATATCTGTAATATTAATGGATATATTGACCTTTGACGCACTAATGCCTCACTCTGTATATGCATTTGTACATTACAATGACAAACTACGGTTATACTCAGCAAGTTGTAATCTGGCCCTGCGGCTCTTTGGACTAAAAAGTACTGAGCTCAAGATATTTCTCTATCTAGACGTGTCCGGATACCTTTGAAGGTCACTGTACAAGTTCTGTGCAAGATGGGTGCCGAGAATGTTCACTTTGCGTCAGAAACAACAATGCATAGAGTGCTCACGTGAGCTCTTGAATTTGTGCAGCAAAAGCAGGGAAGAGTTTATGAAGCGAATTATGACTGAGGGGTGAAATTTGAGTTCATCACTACCAGCCCGAGTCAAAACCTTATAAGAAGAATTTCCAGGAAAAAGATTTGCTAATGATGAAAAAGTAAAGTCAGTCATTTCTATATATTATGCAAGCCTTTACCTTTTAAGTTAGCTGTACGAGGAGATATTCAAGAATTCTTAGCCTAGTATAAAAGCAAACAAACTTTAAAAGTCAGAATATTTCATTATTCCACATACTCTACTCTTAATTGGATACATTTATTACATTATTATTATCTTGCTCTGCAAACCAGGCCTCCACAGCTTCTATCATCTCTTCGCTGAAAGAAAGCTTACGACCTTCTACTTAACTTTTTTTCAGTTGAGGAAAGACATGATGGTCGGACGGAGCCAGATCTGGTGAACCATGAATTGTTCGCATGGCAACATTTTGTTTGCTTATAGAAGCTATTATAGAATAGGCTAAAAATGTTTCAATACCTCCTCGTAACTCTTGTGAACGGCTACGTTGTCGTGCAAAAGGAGAACACCTAGAGTCTATTTTTAGACTAGAAGATTAGTTAGACCACAACCTTCCTAGCCAATATTAACAACTTGTAGTTCTTAAACGGTAGACGGAGCAGCGCCTTTCTAGTTCTAGTGCATAATTCATGCTTTGACTGTAGCTCGTAGTGGTGAATCCAATTTTTGTCCCCAGTCACAATCCGCTTCATCAATTTATCATTCATTCACCAGATACACAAACAAAAAAGCTTCTCTGAGAAATAAAACAAGTCCAAGTACTGATCCTTGAGGAACATCGCACTACATGGATGTTGTTTCTGAGTACTTATTAACCTAACTTAGGATCTCATTACTACCTCACTAATGTCATATACATATATCCAGCTTTTTAAAGAAAATAGCGCTGCTTAAAACATTATTTCACGTATCGGTAAATATATTAATTGTTAATGAAACATCCGGATTTTCTAAAAAATCTGAACCAATTCAATCCAATATGCGCTGGTTCGTAATTGAATCGTAACAATATATCAAAATCAAGCATTTATTTATTTATACAAGATTACTGAATTACTTTTTCAGCAAGCATATTCGATTTCGTGAACTAGCAGCTTACCAAGCTAACTAGATATCAATGCACCCTTATTTAAATGTATCTTTCTAAAAATCGCTTTCTTCCTTTTCATTGGTCCTCGCGGTGTTCTATTCTCCGATTGCAAATCTTGACTTCTTAATTTCCGGTCCTTGTCACTCGATTGTCCGAATCGGATTTCCAATGGATAAAAGCTTACGATGTTTCGAGTTTTGCATCCATTTCATCGTAACCCATTTTCTTATTTCGTATAATGCTGTTTCTCCGACAATAAGTATTGTATGATATCTAGAATTACCTGTCTCTTCTTTCAACGGAGAATGCCATTGACAACCTCAGTATTGCATTTTACAGATTTCGCTCGTATTATTCAAAATCCTTTCGCAACTCCGATTCCATTACGGCAGCTTGACACTTCCAATTTAACGAAAAACTATGTAAATCTCGTTAAGGCGTCTGTATCCTGCTTTTACGCGGAAAGCTTTTTTTTAAAGCGCCAGTAGTATTATTTACATAACTAAATTTGACAATATTTCAAATTTATATTTTATTTGTATGACAAACTTACTCATCGTTTCTCAAAAAAAACTTAACCGAGACATTTACTCTTAATAAAGGGGAAACTTCACTGTAACATCATGACGTAAACATGACTAATAAAGTTGATACCGTTTCACAGGACGACAAAGATGCCAGATTTATATACTATACTATATTCACATTCTGCTTCCGTAATTGATATTTTACGGATCACGTCACAAACGTAATAAACAGGGTTGGCAGCACTGTATTCATGGTTTTCTTGGACGTATTCAGCGATGCCAGTCGACGATATCGACGTCACGCACGTAACTAAATGAATGCCTTCTGCAACCAACCAACAGTACCCTGTTCATATTAGCTAGGCGAGGCGAAATTTAATCCGTTGACATGGGTAGATTTAATAACTGGCTGAATATGAGAAAATGGGATAAAGTAAATATAAGAAAGACTTCTAAACAATTGCATTGTGATGTTCTACAGTAAACGTTGACAGAATCTAGATTAAACCGATATAGCTTTGTTCAATATAACAATAAGAAAAAAAGAACAAAAGATTATTTTCTAGATAGAGATTCTTGACCTTGTGCGTTGAGATTTTAAGCGATATTTAAGGATTACAGATTGAAACAGATAAAAGGAAGAAGGGAATCGTCATTGAATGAGTGTCCTCAACAAAAACATGATAAATGCCCTCCTATTAGTTGGTATGGTTGTGCCACTGTGTTGTTCACTCGATAAGGATACATCGATGAATAAACATCAAATTTAGTACATGTCCCTTTAAGTACGACTGAAGAGCAAACAAATGGTTTCAATAAATTTTTCCAAAAAACAATTTATCATCATCACAGTAACTGGGGTCCAGCAGAGCTTTACTCTTGGTGGCGAAAACATTAATGAACTTTTTTGACTCTTTTAGTTTTGGAATGTTAGTGTAGTGTAAGATTTTTTGATCAGTCTCCCACTTTCGAAAATAAGCTGGCTGCAAAATAGCTCTAGTCTAATGAATACACATCAATATGATCGTATTTCTTTAAGCCAGAGCTTTGAAACTGAGCAGATAGTCGCAGGTTAGTTTCGATTGGAAGATATACACCAGTAAAGCCTTTAGTGCTGCTTGATTGTCTGAGAAAATGTATTGCATTCACTTTGGTATTTATTATTGTTATTATAATCAATACACCTTAAAATGACCCTAAGGGTGTCAAGGTATACATTTAATTTTCAATATGTAACTTAATTCTATTTTCTATTGTAAACGCATTTTACCCATTCTTTCTTATTTTTTGCCGCAATTTCTGCTTCTCTCCATGTCATTCCACGTTTTTGAAAGATTTCCGCTACTGTATTGTCCTATGTATTCTTTGGTCTGCCTCTCTTCCTCTGCCTTGCTTCTTTCATACGCACGACGTGTCCGAACCAGTTCAATTTCTGTCTCTCTAAACTTTCAAGGATCGCTTCTGTATTTACGTCTTGCCTTATCAACTTCATTTCTTATTCTGTTTCTGCATGTAACTCCTTTGACTGCTCTTAAATACTTCATCTCCAGCGCTTGTAATTTAGATTTTCTTTGATTATTTAATATCCAGCTTTCACACCCTTCATATGTTAGTATTGGTTTATATAATTTCCCTATTTCTTATAAAAGTCCTGTTGAGTGTATAATAGAACTTTGTCGTACTTTCAATTATGCCATTAATCTCTGTCTTCTTTCCCTTCTCTCTAAATGTTTACTCCTAAGTATTGAAATGTTTCAACTTGTTCGATGTCCTTTCCTCCTACTTTAATTGTTAACTGTTCATGATTTTTCCCTTTTGTACCTGGCGCAACTGAAACTTTACAGATTGGCCCGTCAATACCTATTTTCATTCATGTGTCTGTTTTGGATCTATCTGTCTGCCAAAGTCAACCCTAGATGTTATCTGGTCTTTTAGTTTTGCCAACTCTTTGCTTTTTGGGTTTTCTGTATTTTTTCG
>CM043015.1:194813641-194855320 GCA_023690525.1 Holotrichia oblita
AAGACGGACTTTTACACTTAGAAGGTTATAGAGTTTATTAGTTCTTTTCATATTACTACTGGGAAAATTTAATTTCTTCCCAACGATATTAAAAATATTGATAAACACATTTGTCAATACTCTGTTTGATAAAATGTATAAATCGTAGAATGATGACTTAAATTCATAATTCAGTAAGTATACAGGGTAACTGCTAATGAAGCGACCATACTTTACAGTTATGTAAAATAAAGAGCGTTTCTACATAGAATGCCATTGATTTATTGAAATAGTCCGTGAAAAAAATCGATTAAAAATAAAATAAATATGCACATTGCTTTCATACTGCTCAATTCGTATAACAATTTTTTTTTCATTTTAGTAGTTCATTAGCTGGGACACCTTCTCGACATATTTTGTCGATTAAAAATCTGTACGAAGTAGAAAATATATACAGGGATACCTCTATCTAAGTATTTAAGAGATCAACGGTATTTTGATTTTATTATAAGTAATATTATTATTATTATTTATTTTCAAACGAATAAGAGTAAGTACGAAGGGATAAAAAGAGAGCGTTTCCCAAATAATTTTTAACACACTAAAAAATTGGTCAACCAGCATACAGGGTAACTGGTAATGAAACGGTCATACTTTACAGTGTGTAAAGTAAATAGCGTTTCTACATAGAACGCCATTGACATTTATTAAAATGGTTCGTGAAAAAATCGACAAAATATAAAATAACTATCGAGGCCGTAAGCCGAGTAGTGTTTAACACACTTAAAAGTTATTAAGGGAGTTTAGATTAACAGAATGCACGCATGTTTCGTGTATATTATTGTAGGTACTCAGGGCTACTGTTATATAAATAATTTTAGAGGTGGCGCTGGTTTCTGAATTTGCTTAGCTACCTTGAAGACGCTTAAAAGTTGTGGAGCGGGTTAAGATTAGCGGAAATGCTGGTCGGTGGGCCGGAAGAGTTCAGTCTAAATTCGAATACTTGGGATGGGTCAGCTTAGACCAAACTCGAAGAGTTTGGGTGGGGTCAACTAGTTACTATAATAATTGGCTGTCGTTGAGGTAAATGGGCATCCCTCCTGAGACCTTACGGAAGGACTAAACTCGAAAAGGGGGTGCCGATCGACGGGAAAAGGATTTTTCTAATCAAAATGTCTAGATTTCGCCGCAGACCAACGTCCGAATCCTGTAAGATTAGCAAACGAATTAAAAATTCGCGTTAGAGCGGACTTTGAGCGCTTATATCTCCCGAACGGTTAACGCTACGCCAAAACTATCCATGTCCGAAGATATTCTCCTCGACGAGTACTTGGTTATTTTGGGGAAAAAATTTTTTCCGATTAAAACTAAAAAATACAGCGTCGGGGCGCCGACGCCCAATAAGACGACGCTTTCCCAAACGCGATCGCCGAACCGGCCGTATTTATAACGACGATTTCCAAAATTTCAAACTTCCAACGCCTTTCTAAACCGGTTATTTTTTGATAAACGTCGCCAAAATACGTCAAAACAGATACTAGATATTTCTATATCGAATACGATTTGAGAATTTACGAGCTTCCGTGGCGTAGGGGAACGGACGCTGGCCCACGGCGCTAGAGGTACGGCGTTCAAATCTCGACGAGGGGTACTATGGCTTTTTTCTTTCGTTTTTTGTTTTTTTTTTATTAATGATTGAAAAGAATAATATATAAAATAAAGAAGTCTTCATTTCAACGGCGGCGAAACACAAGAAATAATAATTAAAAAACACGATGAATCATTAAATGCGTTAAAGAATTTCCAATTTTTTACAATTGTCCGATTGGAAAAACGTTATTATTTATACTAAAAACGTTTCTTATTTTGTGGTTCAATAAATAACACAAGTAGTAATCATTACAAACATCTCTCTATGTCTAAAAGTAATTTAAAAATATGAAACAAGTAAGAATAGTTTAATTATCTGTATGTCAGTGTATTATCGAGATTATACTAAGTATATATCTACATATTTTCGAAAGAGCTAAAAGTCTTATTTGTATACATTCTCTCCAGCGGGAATTTTTTTTTCTCCGTTCTCCAATGTACAGGGGAAATTGAATGTCAATATTTTAGGGAACGATTTTATGATGTATTTTAAAAAGGAAACTTATATAAACTTATATATGAACGTGTGACCTAAACGTCTGTCAAAGTAGGTAGCTGAAATTCCGTACGAACGCCACTGGTGGAATTAAAAAAAAATGGGGAACACTCAATAATGCCTCTTGATACATACTACACGTATACCACGTTTCATTAAAATATCTAAAGTGGTATTACAGGAATTAATAAAAAACTATTTATTTTCGAAAACTTTATCACCCTGTATCTCAAAAGTTAAGACCTTTAGGTCATATGTTCATATGAAGTTTTCTCTTTAACATGACGAGTAGTATACGGTCCCGCGACGTCCAGCAAAAAAAAAAAAAAAATTTATTTTCGAAAACTTTATCACCCTGTATCTCAAAAGATTTAGGTCTGTTCAGTCAACGACTTTGACCCGCTAGGTAAACATTTGAAATTCCTAACAAATTTCCTCTCTTCTAAAAATTACGAGATTTATTTAATATTTGTACATTAACACCTATACAGTTACCCGTAAGGACCCGTAAGGACTTATTTGTTACTGTAATACGTAATCCGACAGCTTTTTAATCAAGGACGTTAGTGATTTTTTCTTTTAAACTATTTAGAACACTGCGACAAGACAAATATAGCAGGCGCGCGATTTGAATAATATGGAATAACTTAAAACATGCTGCCTCTCTAAATATACAGATATATATGTCATGATAAACACAATTGTCAATATTCTATTAGATACACATTTCATCTATAAATAATATATTCCGTTATTATTAAATAAAAAAAATGAAAGAAATATCGAATTATAAGCGTTTATAACTTCATTACGTAAAATAAATAAAGAAATACTACATTTCACCTTTTATTTATTACGAAAAAATATATTTAAATAATAAATACGTTAAATACGTTTATTACGTACCTACCACGTACAAAATACCATCTTTAAACCTTTCCCGGCTCTCACAATAAATCGTAGGCGGCCTCCGTTAGCCCCACGGCCGTCAAAATTTGAACTGTCAAGACGGACTTTTTATTCTGCGTTTACATCGAGATCATGAGTTGATTTTTCGGTAAAACATTTTGTGATTGTCATTAAGATAATATATACATATAATATTGAGATTAATTAAATAATCGTAGATATAACTGCACTTTACCAAATAACTTAATTGTATCTTAATAGATGGCAGCATATCTGACGTATATATGTTTAGTGCAAGGTATCAAGCGCGCAATTTGAATATTATGGTATTTCTGAACACATGTTATCTCTTCAAAAATATAAGTATATACGTCATGTTAAAAACATTTGTCAATATACTAATAGATACACATTTCACCTATAAATAATATATTCCGTTATTATTAATGAAAATAGTTGAAAAAATACATCTAACGCGAAACGTGAAAAGTCAAATTGTAATCGTCAAAACCTCATTACGTAAAATAATGGAAAAAATAGTACATGACGTCATTTACTTATTACCAAAAAAATATATTTAAAAATTAAATACGTTAAAATACGTACAAAATACCATCTTTAATAACTATAGCAAAAATCATTAGGCGGCTCTCATAATAAATCGTTGACGTTAGCGCGTCTGCGATCAAAATTTGAACTGTCAAGACGGACTTTTACACTTAGAAGGTTATAGAGTTTATTAGTTCTTTTCATATTACTACTGGGAAAATTTAATTTCTTCCCAACGATATTAAAAATATTGATAAACACATTTGTCAATACTCTGTTTGATAAAATGTATAAATCGTAGAATGATGACTTAAATTCATAATTCAGTAAGTATACAGGGTAACTGCTAATGAAGCGACCATACTTTACAGTTATGTAAAATAAAGAGCGTTTCTACATAGAATGCCATTGATTTATTGAAATAGTCCGTGAAAAAATCGATTAAAAATAAAATAAATATGCACATTGCTTTCATACTGCTCAATTCGTATAACAATTTTTTTTTTTTCATTTTAGTAGTTCATTAGCTGGGACACCTTCTCGACATATTTTGTCGATTAAAAATCTGTACGAAGTAGAAAATATATACAGGGATACCTCTATCTAAGTATTTAAGAGATCAACGGTATTTTGATTTTATTATAAGTAATATTATTATTATTATTTATTTTCAAACGAATAAGAGTAAGTACGAAGGGATAAAAAGAGCGTTTCCCAAATAATTTTTAACACACTAAAAAATTGGTCAACCAGCATACAGGGTAACTGGTAATGAAACGGCCATACTTTACAGTGTGTAAAGTAAATAGCGTTTCTACATAGAACGCCATTGACATTTATTAAAATGGTTCGTGAAAAAATCGACGAAATATAAAATAACTATCGAGGCCGTAAGCCGAGTAGTGTTTAACACACTTAAAAGTTATTAAGGGAGTTTAGATTAACAGAATGCACGCATGTTTCGTGTATATTATTGTAGGTACTCAGGGCTACTGTTATATAAATAATTTTAGAGGTGGCGCTGGTTTCTGAATTTGCTTAGCTACCTTGAAGACGCTTAAAAGTTGTGGAGCGGGTTAAGATTAGCGGAAATGCTGGTCGGTGGGCCGGAAGAGTTCAGTCTAAATTCGAATACTTGGGATGGGTCAGCTTAGACCAAACTCGAAGAGTTTGGGTGGGGTCAACTAGTTACTATAATAATAGCTGTCGCAGGGTAAATGGGCATCCCTCCTGCGACCTTACGGAAGGACTAAACTCGAAAAGGGGGTGCCGATCGACGGGGAAAGGATTTTTCTATAAAAATTATTAGATTTCGCCGCAGACCAACGTCCGAATCCTGTAAGATTAGCATTCGAATTAAAAATTCGCGTTAGAGCGGACTTTGAGCGCTTATATCTCCCGAACGGTTAACGCTACGCCAAAACTATCCATGTCCGAAGATATTCTCCTCGACGAGTACTTGGTTATTTTGGGGAAATTTTTTTTTTTTCCGATTAAAACTAAAAAATACAGCGTCGGGGCGCCGACGCCCAATAAGACGACGCTTTCCCAAACGCGATCGCCGAACCGGCCGTATTTACAACGACGATTTCCAAAATTTCAAACTTCCAACGCCTTTCTAAACCGGTTATTTTTTGCAAAACATCCCCAAAATACGTCAAAACAGATACTACACATTTCTATATCGCCATACGATTTGAGAATTTACGAGCTTCCGTGGCGTAGGGGAACGGACGCTGGCCCACGGTGGTAGAGGTACGGCGTTCAAATCTCGACGAGGGTACTATGGCTTTTTTCTTTCGTTTTTTTTTTTTTTTTTATTAATGATTGAAAAGAATAATATATAAAATAAAGAAGTCTTCATTTCAACGGCGGCGAAACACAAGAAATAATAATTAAAAAAACACGAGGAATCATTAAATGCGTTAAAGAATTTCCAATTTTTTACAATAGTCCGATTGGAAAAACGTTATTATTTATACTAAAAAACGTTTCTTATTTTGTGGTTCAATAAATAACACAAGTAGTAATCATTACAAACATCTCTCTATGTCTAAAAGTAATTTAAAAATATGAAACAAGTAAGAATAGTTTAATTATCTGTATGTCAGTGTATTATCGAGATTATACTAAGTATATATCTACATATTTTCGAAAGAGCCAAAAAGTCTTATGTGTATACATTCTTTTTTTATTTCTCTCCAGCGCGCCTTTAAGGGGGTCAATTTTTTTTTTCTCCGTTCTCCAATGTACAGGGAAATTGAATGTCAATATTTTAGGGAACGATTTTATGATGTATTTTAAAAAGGAAACTTATATAAACTTATATATGAACGTGTGACCTAAACGTCTGTCAAAGTAGGTAGCTGAAATTCCGTACGAACGCCACTGGTGGAATTAAAAAAAAATGGGGAACACTCAATAATGCCTCTTGATACATACTACACGTATACCACGTTTCATTAAAATATCTAAAGTGGTATTACAGGAATTAATAAAAAACTATTTATTTTCGAAAACTTTATCACCCTGTATCTCAAAAGTTAAGACCTTTAGGTCATATGTTCATATGAAGTTTTCTCTTTAACATGACGAGTAGTATACGGTCCCGCGACGTCCAGCAAAAAAAAAAAAAAAAAAAAAAAAAAAAAAAAGATCTGTAGTCAACGACTTTGACAGGTAAACATTGAAATTCCTAACAAATTTCCTCTCTTCTAAAAATTACGAGATTTATTTAATATTTGTACATTAACACCTATACAGTTACCCGTAAGGACCCGTAAGGACTTATTTGTTACTGTAATACGTAATCCGACAGCTTTTTAATCAAGGACGTTAGTGATTTTTTCTTTTAAACTATTTAGAACACTGCGAGAAGACAAATATAGCAGGCGCGCGATTTGAATATTATGAAATAACTTAAAACATGCTGCCTCTCTAAATATACAGATATATATGTCATGATAAACACAATTGTCAATATTCTATTAGATACACATTTCATCTATAAATAATATATTCCGTTATTATTAAATAAAAAACTTGAAAGAAATATCGAATTATAAGCGTTTATAACTTCATTACGTAAAATAAATAAAGAAATACTACATTTCACCTTTTATTTATTACGAAAAAAATATATTTAAATAATAAATACGTTAAGGGGACGTTTCCGCGCCTAAATTTTCATCATATCGTTCAAACTGTATTTTATGTCGCAACTGAAACATAGATGGCTCGAGCGCTTATATTTCTATAACATCACAAATTTCCGTTTCAATTTAATGACCTTGTTTTAATTCCGTACTATAAGTTTATTTGCTTTGTATTTGGATTTACCTGAATAATCAGACTCTCGGTTTATCTTTGTCAGTTGTATTGGATTAAGAAAGGGTAGAGCGAGCAATGAATACGTTGGGGTAAAAATTACATATTCGTTTTCTCGAAAGTTTCTTTACTCCACAACTACATCTGATGTAGTATCAATGTTGTATCGATCCGTATTGTACCTAATTGTGTTTCTACTGTTCGCTAGTTGGTTTTTCTAGTCCTGCAAGAATTCGCAAGAGATTTATTTGTTAGCATTTTTATCATTTTTTACTATTATTGTTATTAGTGTAAATAAAAATACCGTATATACAGTAGTAATTCCAGGTTTGTGTATATGGCGGTGTTATATACTTATATAAATATTTTATGCTGCGATAGCTTATCGATTTACTAACGGTTTTGCTAGCATAAGAATTAGGTACATGCATAGAGTAGTGTAGAGTAATTTTTTCAGGATTTGCAGAATGGGTAGAAGAGCAAGAAATACATCATTTCGCCAATGTATTCTTTATAAAAACCCTAGACTTTTGAAAATGCAGGAACGACGGGCAAAAAGTAAAATATGATATTCGGTCCTATATATAATTTTTTTGAAATTTCGGTCTAATATATTTAACTTTTTCTAGATCATATAGCTAATAATGGATTAATTCAAATTAAAAAAAGTACCTACCTGTACCAGTTTACATATCAATAAAACGTTTGTAGAACAAACAATTCAATTTATTATTATATCAATAATGAAATAGTTCCTAAATTAGAAACATTTTATCAGACTTTTATATTTCCAGAAATAATTAATAAAAAAGCAAGCTGTGTTATTTCTTACCCATAACTATCCTTTTATGTAAAAATTAAACTTATTTTTATTTAACTTCTTAGATTTTTAAGTATCCTTATTAACTTATTACTTTCTGTAGTAATCTGTTGCATACTGGTGAAACATATTAAAAATATAATTTAATAACAAAATACTTTTTTGTTTCCTCTAATTTGTTAAACTGTTTAAATTGCAAATATAGTATAAAACGATAATTTGGTAAAAATAATTTCAATTTGACATAAAACAAATTTTTTTTCAAAAAAAAAAAACGTAAATAGGCCTTAGATTAATAGTAAACCGCAATATTTAGAAATTTAAAATATTTAGAAAATAATTAATAATTTCTCATAAGGTTTTAAATTTTGTTATGGCAATTGAAAATTTTATTATCTTTGTTCGATTTGGTCTCTTGCTTTATATAGTAAAAGGCACTATCATGCGCCATAAAAATACCCTATTCCATTTGCATTGTCGTAAGAGCGAGTTTCGAATATCACTGCATGCGTCGTGTTGTAAACGTCTAAAAGGAACAAACCTATTGACATTTAATGAGCGTCATCTGTTGCACAATCGCTGAACTTCATGCATGTACATTTGCCTTCGGCATCATATTATTGAGCTTTTATTAAAAAAATACCATACATTTTTTAATTACACTATATTTCTAGCTACTGTGTCTTTTTATGGAACTACATGTATATATCTAGGTTATGATTAAGAGATATCGTTAAAAAAGCCTTACTTCGTCAAGTAATTTTTACTAATTTTTTTATTACAGGTCTTCCAATTTTCTTTTGTTAATCAGCAACTGCCCGATGCAGTTATAGTTTTATAGAAATTATAATAATTTCGATATTCTTACACGTTTAGAAATCTACGGTACTCTAAGAATGAGGAAAATTTAAACTTCCCGCACAACTGTGTAACGTCACCTTAAATACGTTTATTAGGTACCTACCACGTACAAAATACCATCTTTAAACCTTTCCCGGCTCTCACAATAAATCGTAGGCGGCCTCCGTTAGCCCCACTGCCGTCAAAATTTGAACTGTCAAGACGGACTTTTTATTCTGCGTTTACATCGAGATCATGAGTTGATTTTTCGGTAAAACATTTTGTGATTGTCATTAAGATAATATATACATATAATATTGAGATTAATTAAATAATCGTAGATATAACTGCACTTTACCAAATAACTTAATTGTATCTTAATAGATGGCAGCATATCTGACGTATATATGTTTAGTGCAAGGTATCAAGCGCGCAATTTGAATATGGTATTTCTGAACACATGTTATCTCTTCAAAAATATAAGTATATACGTCATGTTAAAAACATTTGTCAATATACTAATAGATACACATTTCACCTATAAATAATATATTCCGTTATTATTAATGAAAATAGTTGAAAAAATACATCTAACGCGAAACGTGAAAAGTCAAATTGTAATCGTCAAAACCTCATTACGTAAAATAATGGAAAAAATAGTACATGACGTAATTTACTTATTACCAAAAAAATATATTTAAAAATTAAATACGTTAAAATACGTACAAAATACCATCTTTAATAACTATAGCAAAAATCATTAGGCGGCTCTCATAATAAATCGTTGACGTTAGCGCGTCTGCGATCAAAATTTGAACTGTCAAGACGGACTTTTACACTTAGAAGGTTATAGAGTTTATTAGTTCTTTTCATATTACTACTGGGAAAATTTAATTTCTTCCCAACGATATTAAAAATATTGATAAACACATTTGTCAATACTCTGTTTGATAAAATGTATAAATCGTAGAATGATGACTTAAATTCATAATTCAGCAAGTATACCGGGTAACTGCTAATGAAGCGACCATACTTTACAGTTATGTAAAATAAAGAGCGTTTCTACATAGAATGCCATTGATTTATTGAAATAGTCCGTGAAAAAATCGATTAAAAATAAAATAAGTATGCACATTGCTTTCATACTGCTCAATTCGTATAACAATTTTTTTTTTTTTTCATTTTAGTAGTTCATTAGCTGGGACACCTTCTCGACATATTCTGTCGATTAAAAATCTGTACGAAGTAGAAAATATATACAGGGATACCTCTATCTAAGTATTTAAGAGATCAACGGTATTTTGATTTTATTATAAGTAATATTATTATTATTATTTATTTTCAAACGAATAAGAGTAAGTACGATGGGATAAAAAGAGAGCGTTTCCCAAATAATTTTTAACACACTAAAAAATTGGTCAACCAACATACAGGGTAACTGGTAATGAAACGGTCATACTTTACAGTGTGTAAAGTAAATAGCGTTTCTACATAGAACGCCATTGACATTTATTAAAATGGTTCGTGAAAAAAATCGACAAAATATAAAATAAGTATCGAGGCCGTAGGCCGAGTAGTGTTTAACACACTTAAAAGTTATTGAGGGAGTTTAGATTAACAGAATGCACGCATGTTTCGTGTATATTATTGTAGGTACTCAGGGCTACTGTTATATAAATAATTTTAGAGGTGGGCGCTGGTTTCTGAATTAGCTTAGCTACCTTGAAGACGCTTAAAAGTTGTGGAGCGGGTTAAGATTAGCGGAAATGCTGGTCGGTGGGCCGGAAGAGTTCAGTCTAAATTCGAATACTTGGGATGGGTCAGCTTAGACCAAACTCGAAGAGTTTGGGTGGGGTCAACTAGTTACCAATAATCGCTGTTTTCCTAGACTTGACAGCAGCTTTCAATGCGCTATAACTCAGCAACTATCGATTGAACAAAAAAAAGTTTCATACAAAAATTGTAGAAAATATTATGCTCTACAACTTGGATAATCACATTTTTTTTCGTATTTCCAAAAATTATCGAGATATTTTCCTAAAACAAACAATCGTTGTTTTCAATCGACTATATCTCGGCAAATATTGACACAAGAGAAAAAACTTTCAAACAAAAAAGACGGGAAATTTTATCTTCTACAAAAATGGTCCTTACAATTTTTAACGTAAAACTAACCGTTTTTGAGATATTTTCAAAAATCCGTTTTTCAAAATGGCGGCTAACGCTCGCGGTTTTGGACGACACAAATTTGGTTTTATACTTAGGGGACACCATCTAACATTATCCAATCGAAAATTCAATTATTAGGATTTTATGCGGAGCGAACCCCGTTTTTGGTGCTAAAAATCCTGGACTAATAGAAGATATTATAAAAGAGGGAGGTGGTTAAATTATTTTAGTGGTCACTTTGACATATTATACGGGCTGTTCGTTCATTTTTTACCGGAATGAAATCTGGTTCTGTGGATGATAAGTTATCTTGAAATTGCAGTAGAAACAAGAAGGGCTGCTTCATAAAACATAGTTTCATACGATCCTAAAATAATTTATTGTTTATTTTCCATATTCTGTTTCATCAAAATTGAATTACTAGTAATTAATAACTATTTTTTAAATTTTTAAACGTTGGCCAAATTAAATTCATTAAATTTGTAATAAAATTTTGGCAATATTAATATTGAACATATTTCTACCAAGGCACGCACATAATTTAATTAAAAGCTGTTCAATCAGAATTTAAATTTAAAAAGTCTTCGATTTTGGTTCTAACAGAAACGCGATATTATAAAAATATTGCACCGCTTTTTTTTTAACGAAAACTTCCTTTTAAAAGTAGTTACAGTAGCGTTCTGATTGCGGGCACCGCTTTATAAATACGTCAAGTATAATATTGTGAAAACTCCGGAGACTGTTGATTGAGCTTAAATAATCAAAAGCGGCGTGCAAGAGGGAAAGCGTGTTATACACCTCAGCTTTTGCATTTCAAATTAGCCAATTTAAATAACTGCGTTATTCCATTTGTATCTACACTTGCTCGAAGCGTGTTACATGTATATAATATGTAAATAAGTTCGCGTATCTAACACCTATTCGTTCTACGGTGTATGCGGCATTAATTCTGTAGGAAGCGTTGTGACCCTAAACGAAGTATAGCTATAAATTGTCAGTAAAACCGATACCGTCTGAAATATGCTAATTCACCTGAAGTGTGTAGTCTTACCTCTAATTACTTATGCATTGTTGTTAAAAATTACTTGAACAAGGAGATAATGCTGAATATTTTTTGTTCTTGATATGAAAATTATTTTCTAAAATTTTGACAGATAAACGACGTTTTGATGTATTTTGTTGTAATTGGTAAGTTTTTTTTTAAATTCAATTGGTTCCCATTAATGTTTAAAATTAAACGTCGTAACAACTTCGCGAAAAACCAATATAAACAAGCAGAGAATTTCGATTGAGATATTACGCAAGCACAAACAAGCTCCGTCTCATAATAAATATGTATTTTTGGAATCAAACTTTCTAGACAATTCTTGATCTAATTTACGGCCGTCGTAACATTATTTCGTTTGGCAAGGATAGCATAATCGCTATGCTACCATCAATGAATAAATTTCCATAACTTTACATATTTGTGCGTGTAGCTTTCAAAATAAATCTCGCAAACTGTAGGAAATAGTACAAGCTGTAAGCTATATACGTATGTGTAGCTATATCAGATGTATCGCCTTTATTAGACTAGAGTTAAGTCTAATTAAAGATTTAAATTATGGATGACGGAATACATCGATCAAGTTCTATCTCGTAGTATGTACGTCATTTTGCCAAACCACAGCCACTTCGTTAATTTATATTCGATTAATAATTTAATTAAGCTGTTCGGTTTCGTTGCGAATTTATGGGTAAATTTTAAGCAATTTCGGCCGTCCAGCTGGTAAGGGTTTTAGCTTAGGCGTTCACTTTGCGGAAATAATAATAAAAAAAAACAGCGCCGTTATTAATCATGCGGCTTAATTTAGAATTAAATGGCGGCAAAAAATTTAATTGCTTTGCAGCGCTATTGGAATTTTGCGGTATATTGATGAGCTCTACAGGAAGTCGTAAATAAGGTCAGTTCTTTTAATATTATCATCATAAAGAGTAAATCAGTGGAGGTCAGATGAAGTTTCTCTTTAAAACTCTATTTCAGAGGTGTGTACATACATATGTACATATATGTAGTAGGTACATACATATGCATCAGAAAAATATTTCTTAAAGGTATTGGATGACAATAAATATAGTTCACAACTATGGAAAAATATAAAGAAAATGTTACCCGAACGTAATAAAATTGATACATAAGAAATTATATTCGATGGTGAAGTGGTTTAATGAGTATTTTGTTAAGAGTATTGATTAAATTGAACTATACGGCAAATAAAATAAACAGTTGCAATAACTTTCGACACTTCAAAATTATTACAATGAGTGAAATAAAAAATGTATTAAAAAATCTAAAACAAACAGGAGATGTGACTCGAGATGGAATTAATACAACAGTATTAAGAGATGTGTGTGTAGTAGCTGCAAATAGGCTATTGGATGTGATTAATCTCTCATTGAGTACCGCGGTGTGTTCCCAGAACAATGGAAAACAAGATACCAAGATTGTACCTGTACAAAATGTAACCAAAACACAAATATGTGAAGAATTTCGCCCAATAAATACTGTGCCAGTATATGAAAAGGTGTTGGAGTATTTAGTAAAGAGCCAATTAAATTATTATTGCAACGAAAACAATATAATAGGTATACATCAATCCGGTTTCAAGAAGGAACATTCCTGCGAGACTGTCATTGTTAATTTATATGATAAGTGGATAAGAGACATAGACGACTCAAAAATAATCTTAGCTGTTTTTTTGGACTTTCGTAGAGCTTTTGAGACTGTGGATAGAGACATTTGAATAAAAAAGCTAGAAATTATAGGTATTACGGGTGTAGTTAGGGATTGGTTTGTTAGTTATTTAAGTAATAAGACAGAAAGTTAAATATAAGGGTGAGTTATCGAACGAGATACAAACTAAATTTGGAATACCACAAGGGACTGTGTTAGGGTCATTACTATTTAATATAAAGCGTTCAAATAAGCTTTGCCTCTAGTAGGCCATTCCTTTAAAAACGTATGATTATTAATAATTTAAATTTGCATTAGTTGTCAATTTGACAGATGCATAGTTGACAAAAATTGCTTTGTAATTTAAAATTAATTTAACATGGTTTTTACTATACAATACAAATCGTTCATGGTAGAATCTTATTTTCGAAACGGACGTAAGATTGACAGACAATGGCAGTATTCTCTTCAAGATAGTTTAGGAGAATTTAGAAATGAGTTCCATAACTTCATCTTTGATTATGACAGTTTTCGGCACACAGTGACACATTCCGTTATGGTTTTTAGAGAAATAGGGAGTGTTAAACAGAAAGGAGGCGGAGGTCGGGCGAAAAAACGTACAAAAAAGCTAGTTAATAATGTAAGAGAAATGATAAATAATGCACCAAGAACTTCCGTACGAGCATTAACACAACAAGTGGGTGTATCAATTGGCACATGTCATACAATTTTGAAAAAGGACTTACATTTATTTCCATATCGCATGACCTGTTATCAAGAAATCAAGAAAATCGACTATCCCAGAAGAATAACGTTTAGTCAGTGGTTCTTAAATAATTTTGATAATGACCTTTGTTCTGGTGAGTCATGGTTTTATCTGAATGGATATGTTAACTCACAAAATATGAGGATGTGGACTAATGAGAAACCACATAATTTTTTTGTTGAAACCACACTTCATCCGCAGAAAATTGGTGTATGGTGTGCGATTAGTCGGTTAGTAGGAGAATTATTGGCGTTATTTTTTTAACGGAATCTTAACAGGAGAAAGGTATCGACAAGAACTTATTATGCGATTTATCGAACAGCTTGACGTTGAAGAAATAACACAGGGTTACTTTCAACAAGACCGAGCTAGAGCACACACAGAAGGTGAAACAATTAATATGCTGCAGCAATTTTTTCAAAATCGGTTGATAAGTTTAAACACTGAACATGAATTTCCACCAAGATCTTGTGACATTACCCCATGTGATTTCTTTTTATGGCCATTCTTAAAGAACTCAATTTATCGAGTACAGATACCTGATCTTGTAGACCTTCAAATCAGAATTGCTGAAAGAATTAATGGAATTGACAATGCGATACTACAAAACGTTTTTTCCTCCATTAGAAGAAAGTGTGAGAAATGTTTCGAACAAGGTGGTGGACACTTTGAACAATTTTTATAAAATTTTGCTTGTTTGTTGGAAATAAACATATTTCATTCAGTTAAAAATGTTCGTTTTATTATTTCGACATTTGTCATTTCATTCAAATATCTCATCTCATAACCAACAAAATTCCTATTAAAATTTAAGTAACAAGCTAAGACATAATTATAATTTCCAAGGGCTACTTTGAGGTAAAATTTATTTGAATTCTTTGTATATATGTTAATGATGTGGTTACACTTTTTAACACACTCAAAAAGTGTAACCTCTCTATTTTTGCTGATGATACAATGTTATATGTGTGCGGAGACAATATAAACGAAATGGTTAACATTATGCTCGAAGAACTTGACAGACTATACATATATATGGTTAGGTAGAAATAAGTTGAGTCTTAATGTCAGTAAGTAAATATATGTATTTAGGCAGTAGATACAAATTAAATTCTTTTAGGCATAACAGTATTAGGATAAATATTAATATTATTGAATTGGAAAAAGTAAAGGATATAAAGTACTTAGGAGTTATTATTAAGGTTATATACTTATAGCTTTGTTTTGGTTCAGAATTCAGAATGCTTCTAGAGTTGTTGCGCACGCGCATTTACAGTTTAGCGTTTTGGTTATTTAAGAACGCGAACCGAATTTTTAGTCCGATGTTTTGGTTACTGACAGAATCGATTCAGAATGATTCTGGAACCGTTCAAACAGTTCTTGCACTTCCATGAGTACCGATTCTGAATTATTAGTTCGAAATTACGTCATCGGTGCATGTGTTCAGAAATTCGAGATATTTCGATACGTTCGTCATCAATGACATTGATATTTACGTTGTCTTTTAAAGTTTGAGATTTTTTTCCGTTTGTATATGATTTTTTTTTTTTGTGAATTACTGTCCTGGGAATAAAATGTATGGAAAGTGAGTGGTATTCTAAGACAGAGACAGGATTTGAAAGATTTAGCGCAGAACATTCGCTATTGATATTTTGTTGGTTCGTATTTTAGTCTGTATCTAAAAGATGGCAGTAACAGGCTCCTAAAATGTGTTTTGGTTATGAAAATTTCGGAACCATTCTGGAATTATAATGTTGTGCGCTTAGGTTCTGCGCAGTTCTGTTACTAATAATGAATCCCGAACCAAAACAAAGCTTATAGCACCACATTTTAAATATTGTTCAGCAATATTGTTCAATGCCAGGCAAACTGAACACCAACAACTGCAAAACAAATGTATCAGAATCAGACTAAAGTGCAATAGGTATACGCCTATTAGCTTAATGTTGGATACCTTAGATTTAATGAATGTAAGGCAAAGATTAACATATAGAGTATTTATTCTCATACATAAAATCAAATTAAGGGAAGCACCAGAGTATTTAATAAATAAATTGATAGAGATGAACGAGATACACAGCTATACTAAAGAAACAAGGATTTTTATATAGCTAGATACTGACACAGTCAAACTTTGCCGAACATATTTGTAAATGGATTAAGTCAATACAATACGTTACCAGAATATATTAAAGAATTTAATAGAATTAATCTTGGCTTATAGGCACATTAAATTATATTTCCACGTAGTTCTAGTAGTAAAAATAATAGATTAGATTAATAGATTTAGTAATCTCAGCAACACAGAGTTCAATGAAGCAGAAATTGATGTATTAAGCAAAGGTTTTAATTACAACATAAAAATAGAAATTAGAAAGTATGATTTAGAACTATTAGCAGTAGAAACTGAGTTAGCATTAAAGGATAGTAACAACATGAATACTAAATATCAAGCAAGCAATATTATTAAACATTTAAATCAAACCACGACTAATTTTCACACGTACAGATAGGGGAAAACAGTGATAGCGTTAAATAAAGTAGATTACCTATCAAAAACTAATCAATTTCTAGATCCAGAAAAATATATCGTAATCCAAAAAGACCCGACAATAGCCTTTCAAAAACAAATCATTAAGACGATTAGTAAAATCAAATTACATAAAGAAAATTATTCGATTAGACCAGTTCTTTCATATGTTACAACACCAGCAGTTAAAATTTCAAAATGTTTGATAGAAATTATAATTAAGCATACGAAATTCAAACCTAAATATAGTATCAAAACTAGTTTCAATTAATTAATAACATAAAACACAAAAGTTACCTGATAACACTAAATTAATGTCATTCGATGTAAAAAGTCTTTTACCGAGTGTCCCATCTACTGAAACAGTTGAATTAATTAAAATTATGTTAGAATGTAACAAAACCAACATTTTAATGAAAGACAAGATGTTACAATTATCATCGGTTTTCTTAGAACAGAATTATTTTCATTGGAGAATAAATTTTATAAGTGCAATGGTGGTTTAATTATGAGAAATCCTTTGTCACTTTTTTTTGCAGAGATTTTTATGGACAATTACGTTAACAGATACGTTGAAGACATTTTGGCAGGATACATAGGTACAAACAGACAATTGAATAATTTCTTTGAGTTTATTAATTCTATTAATTCTCATATTACGTTTACATTAGAAAAAGAAGTGAATAACAGTATCAATTTCTTAGATCTTACGTTAAAAAGAGTCAATAACCAAGTACAATTTTCCATTTACCACAAAGAATCACATACTGATATAACTATTCGCAACAAATCCAACCATCCATATCAACATAAATTAGCGGCTTACCACAGCATGATCCCATAGATTGATTAACACACCAAGGTCCACTTCAGACTATAGTAAAGAATATAACTTTATTAAACTCATTGCCTATAACAATGGATACGACCCAATGTTGAATCAATTTCTAAGAGATTATTCAACAAAACATTACAAGAAATTTAGCCAGTTACAAAAGACACTACAATTAAAAAGTTGAAATCTTTCACTTACTTAGAGGAGGACCAAAAAACTAACAAAATTACTGAGAAAACAGAATATTAATATTGCATACAAAAGAAACAATAACCTTGCAAAATACATCAAGAACAATAAAGGCAAAACTAATCACAACAATAAATCTGGAGTTTAAAACACGGGTTGCTGATCATTACTCCGCTTACATTAACGGAAAAAATGATTCGACCTACGCGAATTATTATATATGTCAACCTGACGAAGCTACAGTGTAGCGAAACAGCTGTGGTTGTTATTAAATAGTGTAAATCTTAAACATTTGTTTGTTTTATTTCACAGTAAAAATAATTGTTATATGTATGTAAATAGCAATGCTAAATAAATACTTACTTATATACTAACATGATCTTTACGACCATCTAAAAATGCACTTCTCAGCCATGGAGATAAAGGTTCGTCAATAACGCTTCCAGACATATATCCTTCTTCTGAAGGTACATCGCCCATCGTGCTCCTGAACACCTTCCTTCGTAAGGTTTATGATCAGTCGTTAGCAGATGAGTTTTTAAATTAGAACGTTGGTTGAATGATCTACTGCAGACTGGGCATTTAGGGGTTATTCTTCCATGCGAAGGATTAGCACATAAAATGAGGACTCACAAAAAATTTGTTAAGGACACTAAGAGCCCAAAGAAAGGTTGTCAATTATACATAGAACTGGTAGACAATATGCTGTCTTGCTATAAAAAAATGGACTGCATTGAAGTTAATGAATTTTTCAATATTTAAACTTTAATATCTCCTGATCCGTTGGAGCAGTTTATGCTCTCGTTCTAATATTTAATTTGAAATAGATATACTAGAGGGTGTTATCTGTGGTTGTTACACATCTTGTAATTTCAATAAGCTATCACCAATCATCATTACACCAATATACATAAATAAAGGAACAGGATATTTTAAATCGAATTATACCACCACGCGTATATTCTCTGTTGCATCATTAAATTCGCAGCAGATCCAAACATACCTTTATAACATTCCATATTCTCTTACTAAATTAAGCGCAACGAAATATAATAGAAACAGCACGACTGCCTGCCGTATACGCCAATTGGCCCGTGCATCTCATTCGTCAATTACCCAATGGTATACTCGCGAACACAGCAGCAACAAACAAGACGTAAACGAAGGCAATATCCCCCGCATGCATACACCGCATGGTGGAGAAATGAATGGAGCGCGAAGCGTCGCTTCAACTTCTCGCGCCGTCCGTTCATTTTGAAATTAAGTTATCTATTACGGTTGTATTGCTGCATCGGTAGCGAGGCGGACTAAATCCAATAAACGCGAGTACAATGCGAAAAATAGGTACTCTAATTCACTGACACGTAATACTGGATTTACTGGAAGTTATTGCGCTATATTGTGAATATTTTATGTTGTACGAATGAACGGGGCGGAGAACACGTTCTCGGAGGATGCTCTCGTAGTAATAAGCAAGGATAAACTGCTAATTGCTTCTGTGCAGTCGGAAAGATTTTTAGAGGATATAAATGAAGACAAAGCGCTATTTCACATACGAAATACTCTTAGCACAAGAGATAATAATGGTAAATTTAAATTAATGATAATTTCAAACTTACAACCCATCACGTCTCATTAATTCCCGGGGCTTTTAACTTACAAAAACATCTGAAAAACTATAGGTAATTACTAACCGTTCTACTCACAAGGAAACACAGGCAAGTGGTGGTGACCGATTTAAATGAAATTTGGTGGGTTTGTAGACTGATGCAGTGTACGAACAATGGTAACTTTGATAGATGCTAAATCGCCCGTTTTCCGGGGGTGGGGCGCCCTAAAGCCAACGCTACCCTTCGCGATTTGCTTTAATATCTCCAAAACTATAAGACATATCAAAAAAAAGTCAAGACAAATATATAACTGTTTTATGAGTTCTAAAAGATAGCGACAATAGTTTGCCTGTCATAGTTCTAGTTTTCCAGAAAAAACCCGCACCCCCTATATTTTTTAAAAACTATAGTCGGTATCTTTTAAGACTCATAAAACAGTTATGTATTTGTCTTAACTTTTTTTTGATATGTCTTATAGTTTTGGAGATATTAAAGCAAATAGCGAAGGGTAGCGGTGGCTTTAGAGCGCCCCACCCCCCGAAAACGGGCGATTTAGCATCTATGGAAGTTACCGTTGTTCTTACACTGCATCATTCTACAAACCCACCAAATTTCATTTAAATCGGCCACCACCACTTGCCTGTGTTTCCTTGTTAGTTCAAGATTTATTCTATTGATTCTGTAATCTATTTCCTTCTACATGAGACAACTGCATCTTAAATCCAATTGAAATTAGTCTTCTAGTTTGGCCAAGATATTTTTGACTACAATTCTTAATTCTTAAGTCCCTTACTTACCATTCTTCGACCATTATGAAGGTCTATGAAGTTGGCACCACAAAGTGATAAAAAATCCACAAATCTGACAGAAAGAATTGACCGCTATGAATGATGCTTTTATGTTTTGCATATTGGGACATACAGGACGACATTACTCAAGGGTTAATACTAAGAATTAACCTCAATCAACGATTTCGATTGATCATCTTTCTTTTAGGCTACAGTCACTATGGCCATATTTAGGTACCCTGTGTTCGAAATGAAATTAGATTCATCGAATACAATTCACCACCGTTTGACTGTTTGATTTGTTTTGCAAAAAGTTACTAACTTGTTCATGAATTTTTATTTTTTACAGGACGGGGTTGACCATCATTTGACCAAGTTTGACCGTGAAATGATTTTTCTGATAACTCTAAAACAGCTACAAAAACGATTGAGAAAAAAAACAAAATATCTATATGACTCGGAGGTTATTTACATAACAGGTAGTAAACGATTTCAAAGATTTTATATCTAGACCACAAAAAAATCACCGTTTGGAAATCAACCAGTTAACTTTTATCCGACTTGGAAGTTACATAGAGCAGTGCTTTCAAAACTCATTGCACTTGTCACAGTTTAATAGGTAGTCAGACGCTGAAATTGATATGACTTGCAGTCTCATGTCTTTAAACTTAAAAAGCTGGTTAATTTTTATCAAACCTTACATGTAAAAAGATTTCCTAAATTCTAAAAATCTTAAAAATGGTGCTGTTTAGCTGCTATTTTAGAGGTATGCAACAGCGAGTTGAAACATTTTCAGTATTTGACTACCTCTCAAAACTAACAAAAAATTCAATGAGCTTTGAAAATTCTATTTTGTGTAACTAACTAAGATTGGATAAAAATAAATCGGTGAGTGATCAAACGACGATTTTCAATTTTTTACTTGGAGACTTAAAGACGTGGCCCAACAAATTCTAACATTTTCAGCATTTGACCACCCTTGAAAGTCTCTGCAATAATAAACTTTGAAAATGGTATTATACTGGGTGAGTTTTTTTTTATCTTGATATAACGGAATATCTCTAAAACACTGCATCAAATCAAAAATATTATATTAATAAGATTTGTAATAATGTAGGGGGCTCATTGTAATGGTGCCGAACTCTATCCCCCACCTCACCCTTCCTCACCCTGCCCCTCCCCCGTCATTCCACAACACAAAATCATGTTTTCTCGTTTTGAGTACTATTCTAGACGTTTACAACCATGTTTTTTGAGATTACAGCGCAATTTGTTACGAATCGAAAAAAAAATGTCAAACAAAAAGTATATACTTGATAGCGTAGAATGCGAATCTGCAATACAAACTGGGGGTTTCCATTTAAGATTTCAAAGTTGTCCCCCTCCAATTTTGAGGTGGGGGATCGAGTTAGGCACCATTCAGTGAGCCCCCTATATTATAACAAATCTTATTAAGATCGTTTCTTGATTTGATGCAGTGTTTTAGAGATATTCCGTTGTCTCAAGATAAAAAAGTCATCCAGTAGAGAACTTCAAGGTCGGATAAGAATGAACCGGTGGGTGGTCAAACTTTTGACTTTCGATTTGTTTTAGTATAGAGACATAGGACAACAATTAGTATCATTTTCTGCGGTTGACTAGCTCGTAAAGTTTATGACAAAAGTGTTAGGTGCAACTATAAGATCCGATAAATATTAATCAACACATGGCCACGTGGACAAATTGTACCATTTACACCGTTTGACTACCTTTCAAAATCTCCGAAATTCCTTGTTAAATGTAACTTCCAAGTTGAATGGATATTAAGTTGTTTTTTTTTCTCATTTTCTTGTAACTGTATTTGGATTTTCAAAAAAAATGTGTTTCAAACAACGGTGAAAATGTAAAAGACGGCCAATCGTATCCGATAAACCAAATTTGGTTAGCAAACGATAGCCACAAGATTTCAATTTTTTTACAAAAGACGTTGATTTTTTGCAAACAGTTCCTATATTCAAAACTATCATTAAGAACACTCTTTATAGAACACTAAACACTTCAACCCACAAAACACCAAAAACTTTTTATCAAAAGCCCGACACTTTTCGACAACAAAGCTGTCATTATCAAGGCGATAATAAAACTTTTTATCGCCTTGATAATAGGGGTTGAGGTGTTTAGTGTTCTACTTCTGCACCAAGAGAGCCAGTGAAGAACTTCACACTTTTATACAGGAGTATATAATTCTGGACTCGTTTTCACATAATTATGCAAATATAGGGATATAATGGTTTTCGTCCTATACATGTCAAGTTCTAAAATAATCATACTCTAGGTCCAAACTGTTTTGAACCAAAAAATTCTGAAAGTAAATCATATCAACTGGAATCGGAACACAAGAAGAAATACAGAAAAAAGGAAAACGGGGAATCTAAAAAGGTGTCATTTAGAAAACAAAAGTTGTGTCAGTTTCCGATTTAATAGAGAATCATTGAGTGTTCCTTTTTCTTACATCACTCTGTATTTTTTATTTTCTACAATAGTAATTCTCAATTCTCTCTGTTTTAGAGCTCCAAATTTAACCTCTTTAATTCCTATTACTCACTATCCTTTCTAGCTTAATCATTCCTCTGAAAAAAATTGTCTTCTGCACGCTCGTATCATTAACCTTCTGAAATCTGATCGCCTTACAAGAGAAAAATTCTTCCCCATTTCCCTTTATTATTCACCTTACATGTTTAATGGGTTTACTTAAAGGCAGACGAACGAATCTGACTTTCTCGCCTAAGATTTGTAGCGAGCTACCCTTAACAAATCCTTCGCCATTTTTAGGTAATTCTTGCAAAGCAAAGCACTCACGGTACTCTCCCTAACAACATATTACAAGATTACCTAAGTGCTTCTGGGACCCCACTGATTTAAATCGATTGATATCTAATCGGAAAATACATCACGAACTGAAAAGAAACACGACCAGAAAGGAGCGAAATCCAATAAAAGAGGGTCTAATGAAATTTAAAAGGATATCAGCGGAGCTAATGGATTGATCTGTTAAATCTCCGGAAGCCTTCTACTGGATTAATGAAAGTAGAAAAGTTTCTTTTGTAGAAAATCGTTATCGATCGAAACTGACACCAGAATAATTTGTTTTCGAAGACAAATAGTCATTATCTTTAGATCTTTGCATCCATGCAAGGAAGAAAGATGATGCTAATGATTTATATTAGAGGTTTTCACTCTCTGACGTTTTATATCTTATATTTAGATAATTTGTCTAAATTGTCTTAGTGCGGTAATACTCGAGGTTGATTAATAGCTGCAAGAAGGATGCGGTGCACTTCAGAATAGAAACTAACACGGGAATACAAGAAGACAGGAGTCGTTTTTCTTAGATACAAAACTGCGATAATTTGCTGAATGTAATTTATTATAATGATTAAAGTATTGTTACAATCCTGTATAGATCTATCTGAAAAGTAACAACGGTATCTACGCTGTCGTATTTAGCTTTAGTTGTATATTTTCTTGATAAATTAGCATGGAGCTAGTCTCGAAGAACAGAAGCATTCCGAATAATCTATATATGAGTGAACTTTCTGAAATGACTCATTATCAAGCGTCATGAAATCTACTATGTCCAGCTTTAATAAAAAGTTTTAATCTTGCCGATTTTGGAGAGCCTGGGGACTTCCACCTAGCACTTTGGCGTATTATTTGAGGATTGCATTTGAAGCACCAGCTCTCATCACCAGTTACAATCGCTTCCAGAAATGTGCGATTTCGTCTGGCTATTTTAACAAGAGTCAGTTAAGGCATGAAGAACAAATCGAGCACACAAGACTTTCCGTTTGTTCAAATCTTTCGTCAAGTTTTCGTGAATCATATCTTCAGTCATATTTAGCTCCTCTGCTATCCATGTCACAGTCAAATCTGTCCCTTTGCGATATTTTTACGCAGTTTTTCGACCAGCTCCTTGCGATTTTTGTTTATTGTTCAGCCTGGTACCATCTTCTAAAGCATGACAATCATCCTGGAAGGCTGTAAAAAATGCCACAACTTTTCCATCAGAACAAAGTTGTCATTCGGGATCTTTCACTACCTTTAACAGCAAAGTATCATCAGTTTCTTTCATGTCCACTGCAGGAGCCAAAGACACAGATGGGAAAATGTAATGCGTAAGCCATCTAACGTTTGGAAGTTGAATTAGGTATAAAAAAGAAATTATTTTTTCAAAAGTAGAGTTTTATTACGAAGATTAAAACTTACCTTTTGGATTGTTTGGGCCTGAATTTCATGAATGGAAATTTCGATTTCATGTTTCATGCATTCAGTTGTCTCAGGATGGTTAACGTAACATCTATTCTTATCGCCTCCCCCTTCGCCCCCCCCCCCTCGCCAAATAGTTCAACGCGCTCAAATCACAGCACCGAGGCAGCCAATTAACATCAGAATTTCGGCTGATTATTCGATTTTCGAAAACGCTGTTCAATTGTTACGTCGGATGTGTAACAAGCAGCGCCGCCCTGTTGAAACCAAACGTTATCCATGTCTTCCTCTTCGATTTATGAAAACAAAAATTTGTTAAGCATGACACGTTAACGATTTCCACTGACAGTAACGGCGGCTCCTTACTAATTTTCTAAGCAATGATGCCATCGTGTCAAAATCCGCAACAAAGAGTTGAGAGAGTTTTGGGTGCCTCAGCTTCTCAATTATGAAGTTCAGATTTTCTGAACCCAAAATGGGACAATTATGCTTATTGACATGAATGACAACCCATTCGAGGAATCGAAAACGCATAGGATGGTCATGAGGTTTCAGTTCTTGGACTAATTGAACTTTGTAAGACTTCAGACCGAGGTCTTTATGCAAAATTTTCTTCAGAGAAACGCGAGAAATGTTCAGCTCCTGAGAACGATGACGAGTTGATGTTGATGGATATTCACTCACACTCTGGGCAATAGGTTGCCATCGCGTAACATCCTGTGACGGTGCTATTTGGAAAATTTAAGTCTGAATAGAGGAGAAATGAGCTTAAATATGACAAGTAAATTCAAGCAGTAAGTTTTTAATTTTCAGAAAAAAATGAAGATTGTTTACGATGTCAAACATTGCCACAAAATAAAGCTTTAAGAGAAAGCATTCTTTCTTATAACTAAAAACAAAAAAATAATAAATCTTGAATGAACTTCATAAATGAAGCTCTCAAGAATCTAGATCCAAGCTTCATTTGAAATTTCTTAAATGTAAATATCAGTGCAATCTCATTAGAGAGAGCAGGGATGTGGCAACAATTTTAACCTTCATTCATTTTCCTTTACTTCCTTGGCTCTTAGATCCCATATTTTCAAAAAATAACTGGAATCACTATCTCCCTGATATCGTACGCCAAATCTAGATTCAAGTCGTTTTCATCCTGTTTCATTCAGCATGTAAGATTTTATTCGATAATGGCAACGACTCAGAATAAAACATACAGATTTCATCTTACATAAAATTCAACCTTTATACTTAGAACTTATACCCCGTGATATAATTACCTTAATTAACTAGCATTACATTACCTCACTACCCCCGGTTAGAAAGATTTACTGATCGCCTCGCCCTTAAAACTTAATTTCTTTACTTTACGATCGGCGAAAATGTACCCCGAAAGGGAGAGGATCCTCGTATAATTCGGAAGTAAGTATCTCGTAAAAATGATACACAACTAATGTCGGATTAAGTAACTTACGGTATACTCCGCCGGTTATATCCACACGTCACGTGCCCTAATCCGCAGAGCAACGCTTCGGAAATCTCTGGAGCATCGAGTCTGCGGCGCGAATATTAGGTCTTCGTTGAACGCACATTCACCTAGTGACTTACATTAGCGTAATTGCGCTACTAAAATGAGCTCGAACGTGTGCATCCAGTAAAGACGGCCGACTGTACTTTAAGGCCTTCATTAATAGTTATTATTCCGAACGGAGATTTGAGTCTGGGTTGTGAGAAAGACCATACACCTTTAACCTATGCATTAATGTTGGGTAAGCACGTGTTTTAGGTCTCCGCTGCCTACTATGCATTTGGAATTGTATAGTAATGAACTAAAAGCGATTACGCTTGTGATTTAGCTGGTAAGTTATAATCAAAGCCAAACTGTAAATTGAAGAAGTTTCAGTACTAACCTCTTATTGTTTGAACCGCAAAAGCAGAACAGGTCCTTACTTTATGCAACTCGCGTCATTAGTGTGCCTTTCATAACACCACATAGTCAATTTGTTATTGATTTTGCGGGCATAATATATCTCTTGTAATGTGTAGGATCGTATAAGGAGCGAACTTCACAACATTTTATGCATAGCTTTAGTGGACGTAAAACCGCTAAAGAAACGGATAAACATTGCTCGAGCTATATTTAGTACCTTTTGCACTTTATATAGATAAAATTACCAACCATGTACTGGCCAGTACGTAGTCCAGCTTTCGCCTCTATTGAGAATTTATTTTTTAGATGAGCTTGGAAATTAACCTGTGGAAAATGAACTTAGTTGATTCAAGAGTACATAAAGAGTGGGGTCGGTGCTCACAAAAAAAGATATCAAGCAAAGAAGGAAACATTACCACCTTTCCTTTTCTCAATAACCAAATAGAAACCATCTCAAAAATACACTGACCTCCTACCACAAAGTTAACAGCTTTCACTCAAAAGGTAAAACAAATTAGATAAAAAATTCCAATGAATACTATTTAGAAATGTAATGCTGTTGACAGTAATCAATATTCATCGAAAATAAACAAAAGATTAGCAAAAAGATGTCCACATTGAAAGTTTTAAAAGAGAAATAAAATTATAAAGTTGCAATGAAGAGAGACCTGATATAAATATTAAGGGTTGGCAAGAAAAAGCAAACGACATCATAGTTAAGATCGAGTAAACTTACAAAGCAATTTTAGGACAAAATTTTTATTTTCCTCTCTAGCACTCTATTTTACTTAATTTTCAGTTCTCTTACAATTTTAATAGTTTCTCTAGTCTTTTTCAACATTTTGCTCACCACAGCTTAATATCATACAACTGTCTCATTTCTGGAACATTTTAGTAAAACTAACAGCATTTCTAAGGTACAGATGACGCGAAATCTAATAACAAAAGAGTATATTTTTATCATGGTTTTTTAATAAAACATACCATATTGCTATAGAATCTGAGCAATTGAGTCTCTTGATTAAACTGACAGTTTACTACAATATTCTTAACCTCAGTGTACTTTCTTTACGTTTTGAGTTCGCATACTATCCAATCCACTAACATCCCTACCTTGGTTGTACTATATCTTTATCTACTAATCCTCTTCCACCGTCAACGGTCAAAATGAACGATCCAAATATCCAAATATTTTAGTCCGGCAACTCAACCTAATCTCTTTCTATCTTTTTTTTTCTTTTCATTTTTCAGTCCTCTTTCTTTTATAATCATTTGTACGTATATACAAAATTTTCAACACTTAATATTTTCTTAAAATGACTTTATTTTTTTTGTTTTAATACAAAACCTTTTTTTCTCAAAATTTTATTACCAACAACCTTTTCTTTGACAACCTCGCGTTACTTTATGGTAAATACTTACACATTATTAATTTATTTAATTTTTTCTTTTGTTTCGCGATTCACAATATGATATCTAATAAACAGCGAATTTTTGAAAAAGAATTTTTGTATTGGTACAGAAAGTTTTGATTTTCAGAATATTTTAGCAGGGAATTTTACTCCTTTTAACAGGTTTGGCGTTCCCTTCCATAGTTTTTGTTTTTAAAGTCACTATGCCTATTTGTTTCTTAATTTTTTGAAAATCTATAGTAATAATAATAGTAACTTTATTGGCAGACACACACATACAAAATATACTTCTCTTTTTACATACACTTAGCCTACCAATAGGCGAGGGATTCAGACAGAGTCTGTTATTCTTCCCCAACCCAAGCTAACATAATCAAATAATTAATATATTATTTATATATCACA
The DNA here is from genome assembly GCA_023690525.1 of Holotrichia oblita. Classification (NCBI taxonomy): domain Eukaryota; kingdom Metazoa; phylum Arthropoda; class Insecta; order Coleoptera; family Scarabaeidae; genus Holotrichia; species Holotrichia oblita. Next base: position 194,841,798 of record CM043015.1, read on the forward strand.
TTCATTTGTTTGTAATTATTTATTTTCAATAGAATATCCAATGCGCAACGCGTTTGGGGTGAACACCAGTCTCACTTAAGCTCCGCTAAATATTGAAAATTCGCTTCTTTCTCTCTGTTGCCAATACCCCACATTCTGTAAAATAATTCGCATAAAAAATAAATAAAAATCTTTTTCAAAAAAAATGAAATGGTGTCAACCCCATAAGTGAATTATATTTTAGCCTTGTCGATGTGCTGACGGACAGATTTAGTATGGAAACTCCATTGTAGCATGTCATCTTCCGTGAAAAGCAACTACCCTCAAATATTGTGTACCACATCCTCAAGGCAGCTGTATATTAGTACCGTGTCATGAACATATAACAACTTTATAAATCTATTGCACACATTTCTACTTATATCTAGTTAGTTAGTCTAGTTAGTACCGGCTCCTCTTTATATAATCTTTATTAATCTATTATAAATCTGTAGCACTGATAATAAATACTTCAACTTATGCAAATGCGCATGTATAATTAATAAGGTATACAAAGTATATCTCTAAACAAACTACGACGTACTTTTCAAACGGAATTATGCATAATTAAATTTAGATTAGTGTTAATAATTATTTATTCAACTTCGAAGATCTTTTTAATCATATACAGCCAGCGGATTTTTGATAGACGCGAGTTGGCGATAATTGGTGTAAGTAAGAAATGGACATTTTGTTTATATACAGATCGTTCTATGTTAAGTGAGCATCATTGCTAACCGTTGTGATGGAACCAGAGAAATAATTGGACACTGCGTTTTCAAGATATTCGATGAAGCTTCTCCTTTTGAGAATTTAATTATAAATAAAGAAATTGTAATACATGAGTGAGAAAAAAAAAGAAGTCATTACGATATTTTACATTTAAGAAAAAGCAACCCTCACAATACGTTTTTTTTTAATGTGAAAGCAAACTCATGAATAGTACAACGACAAGTATCCAAATACAACACTCCATATTCCGATATCCTTTAAAGCTTTTGATTTCTTGTTTAAATCCACAAATTTTATTTCTACGTTTCGTCGTTTCACAAAGCTGTTCGATTAAAATTTTTCATAACTTCAAAGGGAAAAATAAACGCGCCATTGTTACGTCCGTCACCAGTTTAAAACCATGAGAATATCTTATTATTAAAAGTTGGCGACAGTGTGGTAGGTTAGCTATACCGCTACCCAGTATAAATAATATCCTGCATAAATAATAACCTGTACAAATAATAACCATTATAAATAATAACCAGTATAAATAATAACATGTATAAATAATAACCAGTAGATAGATTGACATATCTTCTCATATTATTAAACACTACTATCTAGACTGTTCTAATTGCCTCTTCAAGTTCATCGAGACTAGGCAGTCTGCTTCGAAACACTTTATTTTTTAATTGGCCAAAGAGAAATGCTGGCCATGAATTTCAACCAATCAATCGCATCATAATAGCATTCTTGCAAACTGTTACCAGTTTCTTGTGTAGCATATTCAGGCGCTTCATCTTCTTGGCAAAACCGGAAAGATCATAGTAAAGGCTGTTTAAGCGGAGAGCAGTTTCGACAAGAACTTGTGGATTTGGATCATTTTGCACCCGGTATGATAATTTTGAGAGTTGTGAGAATGTTCGGTGGAAATCTTCTTTATAAAACATTTCATTAAATCAATGACAATAATTCAATCTTTGCTCAAAGTCATTGCCCCGTAAATGTAGTACAGAAAATAAGTACACTATGATAGTAAATATGTTATTAAAATGGCATTGCTGTCAAACTTAGCTTAAATAAACATGAGCCTGTTATCTTTTAGGATAAAAAACACTCTACATATGTGAATAAGGTACTCATAATCCAAGAAAAAAATTTTATATAAGAAACTTATGTGAGTTTGGCAGACATAATAAATAGACCCAGCATTTAATAGGTAGCATCTCAATTTGAGTAGTAGTTTTAAAAACTTCAACAATGAAGCAGTATTATTAACAAATTCAAAACTACTGGCAATGTTAACATACAACGAAAAGGAAAGTCAGGAAGAAAAAGAAGCGTTCGAGTAAATGATAATGCTGCAAGTCTTACAATCACCGAAAAGAAGCATACAAAGAACTGCCTTAAAGCTGGATATAAAAGTGGTTATGTGTGTTTCAAGGTCAAGGATTTCCAAACAATAATCTTTAATTATTCCTCACATGGTCCGGACCTTACTCATCCCGATGAATACATCTGAGGCATGATGAAAACAACAATTTTTCAAAACGATCCACCCACTTCAATTGCGGAATTAAGAATGACAATTATTTGTTTCTTCTGAACGTTGCAACATGGTACGAAATTTCCAACACCGGTTTAAGTTCTTCCAACTCACAACAGTTCAAAATGATTACTTCGTAAATTATTTACAACTAAAGTCCTAGTTACACATATATCCGCTGTCTAGTTATAACATACCAGCAACTGTAATTAACGTGTAATTGAATCGGTGTAGTGAGCGCAAGTGCTCGTTGAAATTATCATCTTTTCCATTAACATGAAAATGACACAGTACCTACTGTACGCGAATAATCGTTTTTTTTCTCTTCTTAATGGGGTTCACAAGGCTGAATACAATTAGTCTTAATAGCGCCTTAACAACATAATGCTCCTGTAATGAGAGTCGTTCCACTTCTCGCCGTGCACAGATAGTAATAGACAAGACACATACATATGTTAATCCGGGACGCATCAAAGATAAGTTGAAGATTTGCACTCCCAACAATCCACACTTTACATGCAAATACAATTAGCTCCAAATTGATAAAGTAGAAACTGTATCCTGACCCAGATGTTTGCGAGATATATTCATTAGGAAGGCCGGAATATTCTCCAGATCCCGTCGAGATAACATAGGACAAACTAACACCCTAAAAGTCTAAATTCCCTCCGGACGAATTTCGTCACTTTTGTACTATTATTAGTACGCTAAATGTAATTATCTAGATAGCGATAATGTGTATGAAATAGGAAGCCTGTAAAATAAAAGGAAGATATTTCTAATTCTGTATCGGTTAAGCTGGGTTTGTGAGACTGCCAAGTTTACTACAAGGATAATATTTTTCACGGTATGGCAAATGTAATAATGGATCTTATTCAACTTTAGTTTATTTGGCGAGAAACAGGATGCATAAATTTGATTCTATATCTCGCGCAACTTTACCATTTTTTATGTCTTCCGTATGATACAGCTTAAGTTGTTTATTTTAAACGAAGGAAGTCATCATTACAGGAAAAAAAGAAGAATTGGAGATTAGCATAAGCTGCTATTAATGAGATCAATGAACTTGTTTTAAATTCTGTTTTAACGTATGTATCTAGTATACTGCATGACAAATATAATGTTAGAAAAAATTAAAACAATTGCGTTACATAAATAAAATGGAAAATCGATCTGTATTTCCAAAACAAATTGTGAAACCATCAACTGTCAAAATTGTGTCTTTCGATTATGTATACAGACTTCATCGGCACATCCTACGAAGAAAATCCGATTCTAACCTACCGCCGAGACGCAAACATTTTTTCATCAGTCCCAAGAATTATTCTCACGTCATACTACGTAATATCTCCACACCGGAATTTATACTTGACAACAACGTATAGATTCCGTCGACGTTTGAGATATCGGCCAATATTCCGTCGTTTCTATTGAGTTCTCAACCTGATTTATCTATACAATTTGCGCAAAGATGCGAAGACATTAAGGTCTAAGCACGGAGCCGAAGCATCCGCATATACGCTTTCTTTTCGTTCCTTCGCTTCCATTGAGGATTCCTTTCCGTGATACAGATACGGTATAAATCTTTTACGGCGAGTTCACAAAACTTGGCGTTTCCTTGCGATGATGATATGGGCGTGAAGTTGAATGAGTTTTTAATACTGGTTCTTTTAGGATAAATAGGATGGAATGGGGTGTTTTTTTTTTTCGCTGCACAGATGTACGAAGTTGTGTAACAGAAAAGGGAAAAGATGAACAAGCTGACATCAGACTGACACGATGATGAAGCGATATATGAAACCTGTCATGAAAAGATATATTTCATGCGAATTTATACTTAGGGCCCTTCATTTTGAATATCAAGACGTTGATAGCATAGATTTAAATTAGCATATCTACAGGCTGTGTCTGAATTGATACGAAAGATTTCAAAGGATGATTCTTTAGCAAAAGTTAAGGGTGGTCTTTCATATAACTTTTTGTTCAACACCCTTTTCCCTCCGAGTTACAGCCCTTGAAAATTAGGTAAAAAAAAATGGTTTTATTTAATATATCCACGTTGGAAAAATTTAGAAGAATAAAATTTGGCAGATAACTGATGCTACTAAAATGGCAGTTTTTGAGTATTTTTGTTACCCTAAAATGTAATCACAAGGGGCTGAAAAAACAACCCCTATAATATTTTGCATCAGAACTTTTTAATGCGCCTATATTTTCCTATTTAAAAAATTGATTTAAAAAGACTCAATCTGCAACTTTTTTATGTCTTGACTTTTTGTCATAAAATTGTTAGTTTGATCACAAAAAAATAAAATACTGCTCAGACTCTTTTCCCATAAATTCACAAAGAGTATTATTTATTTAAAAAAACTCAAGTAAGCTGTTGTCAAATGAAGTCGTATGACAAATAGTTTTATTGTTTCATTCTTCTAAATTTTTCCAAAGTGGATACTTAAATTAAATAAAAACGATTGTTTTTACCTGATTTTAAAGGGCTGTAACTTGGAGGGAAAAGGGTATTGAACAAAAAGTTATATGAAAGACCCCCCTTAATTTTTGCTAGAGAATCACCCTTTGAAATCTTTCGTATCAATTCAGAAACACCCTGTATAATAGTAATCATTTTTTATTAAAGCTGTCTACAACTTAAAAGGATTTCATGGAATCCAAATTCTTACCACTTGTTTCAAGTGGAAGACATCTATTGTAAAGTTAACGAACTAAATTTGATTCTCAGAATGGGGAACAAGACAATTTTTCAAATTTTACATAGTAGAGGATTTTAAAAAATTTACCCGTATTTTTTTATTTTGTTATCTTTATTATTTATTGAAATATAAAGCTTTAAAGTTTCGTTTTTCAGCACGACTATAAAAACGCGGTCAAATATTGAAGTACAAAGACTACTGACGTCACGCAGTGTCATAGGGTATTTTTTTGTGTTGGTCTGACTGCAACTTCAATGTATTCTTTTTCTTCTATTAGCAACCATGAAAGTGTATTCCTACAATCGTTATGTAAAAATAATTGCGGTCGTAATTGACATCTAGACAGTTTGTGTCTGTCAGTCATTGCGTAGGTCACAAGTATAGATGTCGTTTGTGTCAGTTTGTATAAGCAAAACATTAAAACAGAAACTTGCGGAAAGTAAGAAATGCGAATTTTCGTGTACACCAAAAGATATTATTATTAATTGTAGATGTAATTTACTGCCCAAGGAATCAAGAAAAAAATGACATAATACGAAATTATCGTAGCGTGGTACAGGACGAAGAAAATTGATTTATTTTATTATTATTAGGTACTTGTTTTTTTTACTTATTTTCTGAAGAAAAGAAAGCTATGAAATCATCACCATCTAGCTGTTCAATATTCAGACTAGTACTATTCGTGAAGACTGATGTCGAAATTAATTAATGTAATCTAATTTCTTATTTGAAACGACAGTCTGTCGGTTACAAAGCGAAGAAATCGATCTTTTTTATAAAAGCAGCGATATTAAAATACAATGCGACTATAAATGATTGTAAATTTTCGACTTAAGTTGGCAACACTTCTGTAATTTTATGTTAGCACGCCTGATTTTTAAATTTAAATTTGTCATATTTGTCAAAGTAAAAGTCATACGAATAAAACCACTGAATTTTATTTTAACAATGGTATTTTCTATTGAGCAAAACACATTTATTGTAATGGCTTATTTTCGAAGCGGCTTACAAAATGATGACGGTAATTGGATATACTCGCTGCAATCAACTTTTGAGCAATTTATTGCAATGTATCCAGAGGACCAAGTTGATTACCGTAGCTTTACAACGCACACTACAAGAATTGTTGAAAGGTTTTTGAACACCGGTAATGTGGCTAAAGGTAAATCTACTGGCCGTCCCACTGTTGCTACACCTGATGTTTTGAATAACGTTAATGAACGTGTTGCAGAAAATCCTCATATTTCAGTACGTCGTTTATCTCAACAAATAGGTAAAGTCCCATTATCAATTATGATTATTTCCTTTTAACCTTTCTTATGTCCTTTCCAGAACTCTCCTATGAATCCACTCGTAAGATCCTAAAAAAGCATTTACATTTACGTCCGTATAAATTTACAATTGTTCAACAACTTCACCCACCTGATTTCATATTACGAACACAGTTTTGTTACTGGTATAATAACAATCTGCATAATAATATTGACCAGCAAAATATCACTTTTTATTCGGATGAGGCTTGGTTTCATTTGTCTGGTTATGTTAATTCCCAGAACTTCAGAACTTGGTCGGCAGAGAATCCGCAGAACTTAATCCAGGTGCCATTGCATCCACTTAAAATCTGTGTTTGGGTGGCAATGTCACGACAAAGAATTATTGGTCCGATATTCTTTCAAGAAACGATTAATGCTCAACGCTACCAAACCATCATTTTGGAATCATTTATAAATCAATTGAATGACATAGAGTTAACGAGTGGTTATTTTCAGCAAGATTCAGCTACAGCGCACACTGCACAAATAACAATTAATTATTTACACCAATTCTTCCCAGACCGTTTGATTAGTGTAGGTTTGTGGCCAAGTAGATCTCCCGATTTGACGCCGCTAGATTTCTTTTTGTTCCCATATTTGAAAAACACAATATACCGGAATCAAATACAGAATTTACAACAGTTACGGAACGCTATTGAGGAGGCAATAGCAAATATAGGACCTGAAATGTTAACTAATGTATTTAACAATTTATCACGACGAGTACAGTGTTGTTTGGCAGTGGAAGGTCGACACTTTGAGCATATTCTTTGAATAATTTTTGTTTAGTCGTTTAAAATATGCGTTCAAAAAACTCGTTTTCTATAAATCTTCCTTCTGGTATCAGTAAACAAACATGCACAACGCATCCATATGATACAAATGACATAACCTACAAAGTTGTACCTATATACGAATAACCAGGCAAGCCAATTTTTCAGTGTTGCCAAAGTAAATATTTGTTACAAACATTTATAGTCACTTAAATACATATGTTGTCAGCTTTGTCACTGACACCTGCCACAATTTGAAGTACAATTTAAAACTATCGCAGTGTCGTCAATCTTGCGAAAGATCAAATGTGTCAAAAATGACAGGGTAAAAGTTATTAATATTGATTCTTAAATAATTCTAACCTAAATATATTTCAGAGTTGCCAAACAAAATATTTACATCAAATATTTGTCGTCACTCGATAGCTAACAGTGCTAACCTACCACACTGTCCAAACTTTTAATAACCAAATATTCCCATGATTTTAGACTAGTGACGTAAAAATGGCGAGTTTATTTTACAGGATTCGGTCAAAAAGATAGGTATAGAAAACTAATAATGTAGGTAAACCCTGCGAATTAAAATTTTGCAAATAATGATTTCTTGGGAAATGCTTTCAGTGTAAAATAATTTTAGACTTTTGCTTCTTCCGGTTTGGCTGGAGATGCGTAAGATTAGTTTATCTAATAAACATTACCTTCAAAGCACGATGGTATCGTAAGTCGTCCGACAAGCGAAACTTAATTGTTCGATTCCATGTTTAGACGCATATTTTTAAATAAAAATGTTGCTTATTCATTGGCAGTTGTGAAAAAATACATTGTATTATGTATACGCCAAGAAATTCTTGGTGTTAAAAAATTCTCTACTCAACTTCCTCTATTGTTGCATTTCTGACAGTCTCTTGATTTAAATTTGTAAGGGACATTTATACTTTATTAATTATTCCGCTTTTATACTTCATGAAGCTGAATACTTTTGAGATTTAACGTAACAACTTTTTTAACAGCAAGAAATATACAATCATTAAATTAAATCAAGATATCTAGCTAATCAATAAGTAATATTTTGATATAAAAATATGCGTCTGTGCATGGAATCGAACAATGAAGTTTCGTTTTCCGGACGACTCATGATACCATTGTGCCAACTAGACATAAATTCGATTCCAATTAATACCTTCACAAATGTATATGAACGAGGTAGCAAAACCTTGTATAGATAACAGTTGTAAAACCGAAGAATGCTAATATTTAGCACATTTATGGTATGATAGTTATCTCTAGAATACATATTTTGAATTTCAATTGCTGAAGCAAGAAATACTACCATTCATGATTTCTTTAAATTTGACCTCACCTCAGTGATGGACGCCCTGCATAAAATTTTATATCTCGTAGTAACATTTGAGGTGCAATTTGAAACCTTGCTAATCTTAAATCTACAGTTAAATATTTAATTTAATTGTAAATAGAATAATAATAAAAATTACAATAAAACCGTAGACAACGTGGAAACAATTGAATTAACAATATATATTAAAATAAAAAAATATGATTTCAGTAAAAAAAGAGCTCAGCCAAGCTGCCCTTAGAGCGCTACAGGCTCTCAGGTTTGATTCCGAGATGGTACTGGACTGCCATAGGAAACTTGAGATGGGTGCCAAGCCACTCTCGAATTAGACGCAACGAAATAGCTAATAAGTTAGCAAGAGGTGCCAGAGAACGACCATGCATAGGTCTAAAACCTGTGTGTGGGAGTTCTTATGGCAGTATCAAAGCTTTTGTGACAACTAAACTCGCGCTGTTAGGCATTGCTCCTACTTGAATGCACTTGCTGGCGTAAGACACTGTGAAACTCTCAGGATCCGTCCAAATGAGAGAAGACTTCGCCTAGTAAACTCCCATCGTGTAAAAACTGTGGGAGTGTGGCAGAAATTTCAGTCCACCTCCTCGCTTACTGCCCAACGCTTCCTGCCCCCATCTCGATCAGGTTACGAAGTTCTTTTTTCGTGTTGGAACCTGGTTGAGAGGACTATACGGCAAGGAAGCACAAGAATGCATTCTCTTCGCCAAGTTTGTCTTTCGGGGTCGTTCCACCCTTGCAGTCGCAAAACAAAAACGTTATCTTCGAGAACATGTGTGCCCTAAATGATTATTAATTATTATTATTGATTAAGTCTTAGTATCGCTAGGTCCTTTTTAGAAGAGTTGTCAAACGAAACTGCAAGAAATTTCTATTGAATTTATGCAAGTAACGTCAGAGATACCACAAAGATTCTATCTTGAACTTCTTTTGTTGTCTACATGTAAGTTCTTTCATAACAATTTGCAATAAAAATTATTTATTTTTAGATTTGGACAATTGTAAATTTATTCGACTTTTGTTTGTCTCTTTCTGTTGAAATAAATCAATAAATTAACTGAATCATGAAAAATTAGTACATTGTACAATTAATTTGTCCGAATTCAAGGCAGATTTTATTTCTACAATAATTTTCGATGTATTAACCGTGTTCTCGTAACAATACCTTTTTTATCATTTTTTGTCAGTTCCTTTTTTTAATTTTTATTTGATTATGTATCCGGTTTTTAATTATAATAATATAATTTGTGTTGTGTTTGAGGCCGGCTATTGGTAGAATTGTGGCCTGCAGCGTTATTCTCTGGTGCATGTTTATGTAGGTTCATATGCGTGCAACTGCTTTTTAGCACTGTACTTTTGTATTGTTTATATGTTTATAAAATGTGGGCACTGTGTTGATTATTTTCCCAAAAAAAATAGAAATCAAAAAAATAAGTCTTATACAGAGTTTTTTTTTTGCAGTCTGGATCTAAGCCCATATGCCACAGTTGTGTTATACATATTTACATTGTACAGATCTTATGTTTTAATATGCACTTTAATTATCGTCTCCAGGAGTAGTCCGCAAATACTTTAGTTGTTATAATCAAGCAAGACGGTGATACTGGTTGGGAAAGGTGACAAGAAACAAGAACACTCCTCCGACTCAATAATACCCAATCGATATAAATGTTCAGGGAATCGTCCATGGTTAAACTTTATTCTAGCCAAGGTGGGCCGGCTGAATCTGGATATGCATCGATCTATATACCAAGACTTTTGTTCCACTTGCGGATGTATATACTCATGGTGTGTCATTTTAGTTTTATATGCAGATGTCCAATAGACATTCCACACTTTCTTTAAAATTAGATCCTGAATTATATGTAATAGCTCCTTGTTATCAAGTACCGGTCTGTATAAAGTTCCCTTAACATAACTTTCTTTGGCTAATTGCTCAACGATAATATTTTGTTCGATACCACTGTGTCCTTTTACCCAGAATAATTCCGTTTCGCAGTTGCCACCCCTCGGAAATCGAAAATTCGACAAGTACCCGGCTAGATTTTTTTCGTATTTTTGAAATATGTCGGCTATTAAGCAAGATAGGACCGAAATCTCTTCGGTACAACACTCCGGGCGATGAGTACAATCTTTTCCACCCCTCAGAGAAAATATCGATGAAAATTTAGCCCTATAAGGCGCTAATGTGCCCTGCCGGGCGTTTGGCCCCTCGTTTAGATTAACAAGGTGAACCTACTTGCCGAGGAGGAAGCAGATCCATCAAACGGTTATTGAGCTAGGTAACATTTATATGATGAAAATGTTGTCCAGAAAAATTTATGAAAATGTAACTGTCACAGCGCTCAAACGAGTTAATATGCCTTCCTGAGAGTTTGTCCTCTCGTTTAGATTAACAAGACGAACCAACTTGCCCAGAGCGAAGCAGATTCATCAAACGGTTCTCGAGAAAATATCGATGAAAATTTAGCCCTATAAGGCGCTAATGTGCCCTGCTGGGCGTTTGGCCTCTCGTTTAGATTAACAAGGTGAACCTACTTGCCGAGGAGGAAGCAGATCCATCAAACGGTTATTGAGCTAGGTAACATTTATATGATGAAAATGTTGTCCAGAAAATTTATGAAAATGTAACGGTCACAGCGCTCAAATGAGTTAGTGTGCCTTCCTGAGAGTTTGTCCTCTCGTTTAGATTAACAAGATGAACGAACTTGCCCAGAGCGAAGCAGATTCATCAAACGGTTCTCGAGAAAATATCGATGAAAATTTAGCCCTATAAGGCGTTAATGTGCCCTGCTGGGCGTTTGGCCACTCGTTTAGATTAACAAGGTGAACCTATTTGCCGAGGAAGAAGCAGATCTATCAAACGGTTATCGGGCTAGGTAATATTTATATGATGAAAATGTTGTCCAGAATATTTATGAAAGTGTAACGGTCACAGCGCTCAAAGGCGTTAATGTGCCTTCCTGGTAGTTTGTCCTCTCGTTTAGGTTATCAAGATCAACCAACTTGCCCAACACTCAGGGCGATGAGTACAATCTTTTCCACCCCTCGGAGATCTAAAATTCGACAAATGCTCGGCTAGATTTTTTTTCGTTTTTTTGAAATATCTCGGCTACTAAGAGAGATAGGACCGAAATCTCTTCGGCACAACACTCAGGGCGATGAGTACAATCTCCATATAAATAAGAACCTCCGTAATTTAAGATTGACCTGATCTAAGCTTTGTACTCGTATATGTTTATGGAAGTATGAAAATCAGAACTCCATGAAACTTTCATTATACACCTCATTAAATTCAGAGCTTTCTCACATCTCCCAACCACTTCATTAATATGATTAGTTCATCTTAGCTTATTATCGATATACAATCCGAGATACTTAACATTTTTTTGATTAGAGAAGTTTAGATTTTCTGTAGGCCTTATACATTCATCATATTCATATTCATCTTCTTAAATCGGAGTTTTAAGAACAGAACTGTAGAGACGATCGTTATCATTGTGTCAAATCAGGAATACCATCACATCGTATTCTGTCACTGACACACTAAGATTTATTCTTGCAGTATATTATTTTATGTAAGCCCTTAACACAGTCATCGTTATACATTTATATCATCGGTGTTACCCGCGCAAACCTTAGGTACTATACAATTATAACATACCATAGATCCCCTTTTTTATCATAAAAGTGTGTCTACATCGTAGATAGTTATGGGATATAGTTTATTTAACGTAGCAGGTCATAAAATATAAGCTTCGGGTTGTTTGCCGTACGAGGATATCGGCTGTTAAACCTAAAATACGCACGCACATTCATTATTTTGATTTCGCTTTTATAGAGCATAAAACCCGACGAAATCCTTATTTTATTAGCAACGCTTCCGTAATTTCGTTGCAGCAGTCCATGTTCTAGTTATGTAGTAGAGTAATACACCGGGAACATATACTCCCAAAAGCTCCGAATGCCAAAATACAGAACGGAACGGCCGGCCGTATTGCATCCACCGTCCTAATACGTTTTTCTCGCTTTTATTGTCCTCCGTAAAGAGCCCCGTACACGTCCTTCTATATTTTTCACGGCGAGAGCTCCATATAATATTCGAATAAACGTGACCTGATACCGAGATTATGCTCGTGCGCTCGCTGTTTACGAATCCACTTGAAAAGGTGTTGTGTCCGGACTGTGTATAGCGATGAAATGCCCGTTCGTGTCGCTGCCATACACTTCCGTGGTTATTTTCTGTCTGTCCATTTCACTAATCTCGTATTATCCACACGGTATTCGGGAATAAACGCCCTCGCTTCGTTGCTACGGTTTTATATGACAAAGACAAATAACGAATATAACATTGACATATTTTCGTAAGCATGTAGTATACGCCTCACGAAATAAGATGGTTTTATTTTATTGCCGTAGGCGATCTCTGTATTCCTGGTTAAAATTTATAAATTCCAGAATTGTTTGAGGAATCTTTTAGAAAAATATCAGTGTCTTTTAAAAGAGTAGTGAAAGCTTTTAAGGGCTCTATCAATCGTCGACAATATTTGTTGAAGAAGTGGCCATTCGTTTAAACATTTTTTTCAACTGACGCAGAGTAATGGAGCAGTCCTCATGAATCCAGTCGCAAATTTGTTCTTTCTGAGCTAAAGATAATTTTGGCTGTCGATGCCCAGCACTTATCTTTGCATCATTAGTAGTCCTCCTATAGGTTGCATAGCTTTTTCTAATGGTATCAGGTAAAACCGAAAATTGTTGTGCTACATTTTTCACCGTGGAATCACTATTCAAGAAATTAATGACTAAAGCATGTATTTCATTGCTTATTTTGGCATTTCTTCTCCTGCGACCATTGCTATCCATATCAATACACCAAATATTTAAGCACGTAAAATGTTTCCGAAACTCAATGGACAAATACGGAAACACATTTGACAAATAAGGAATTTCCTTGGTAAAACAAGCCTACTATATAGTACAGAATTGTTGGAAAAGCATTAAACACATTTTTAAAAGCAATTGACAAAAGAGGAAAAGCAAAAGAAAAAGACTGTAATAAGGCTGGATAAAAAAGAAGATCGATGT
>CM043015.1:194855820-195002115 GCA_023690525.1 Holotrichia oblita
CAATCATCCCGGTACCATCTTCTAAAAGGACAATCATCCTGTAAGGAAAAAAATGCCACAACTTTTCCATCAGAACAAAGTTGTCATTCGGGATCTTTCACTACCTTTAACAGCAAAGTATCATCAGTTTCTTTCATGTCCACTGCAGGAGCCAAATGAATATGGGAAGATGTAATGGGTAAGCCATCTAACGTTTGGAAGCGAATTAGGTATAAAAAAGAAATATTTTTTTTCAAAAGTAGAGTTTTATTAGAAAGACTAAAACTTACCTTTTAGATTGTTTGGGCTTGAATTTCATGAATGGCAACTTCGATTTCATCTTTCGAGCATTCAGTTGTCTCGGGATGGTTAGCGTAACATCTATTCTTATCGGCCCCCCACAAAAAAAATAGTTCAACGCGCTCAAATCACAGTACCGAGACGGCCAATTAACATCAGAATTTCGGCTGATTATTCGATTTTCGAAAACGCTGTTCAATTGTTACGTCGGATGTAACAAGCAGCGCCGCCCTGTTGAAACCAAACGTTATCCATGTCTTCCTCTTCGATTTATGAAAACAAAAATTTGTTAAGCATGACACGTTAACGATTTCCACTGACAGTAACGGCGGCTCCTTACTCATTTTCTAAGAAAAAGCAATGATGCCATCGTGTCAAAATCCGCAACAAAGAGTTGAGAGAGTTTTGGGGTGCCTCAGCTTCTCAATTATGAAGTTCAGATTTTCTGAACCCAAAATGGGACAATTATGCTTATTGACATGAATGACAACCCATTCGAGGAATCGAAAACGCATAGGATGGTCATGAGGTTTCAGTTCTTGGACTAATTGAACTTTGTAAGACTTCAGACCGAGGTCTTTATGCAAAATTTTCTTCAGAGAAACGCGAGAAATGTTCAGCTCCTGAGAACGATGACGAGTTGATGTTGATGGATATTCACTCACACTCTGGGCAATAGGTTGCCATCGCGTAACATCCTGTGACGGTGCTATTTGGAAAATTTAAGTCTGAATAGAGGAGAAATGAGCTTAAATATGACAAGTAAATTCAAGCAGTAAGTTTTTAATTTTCAGAAAAAATGAAGATTGTTTACGATGTCAAACATTGCCACAAAATAAAGCTTTAAGAGAAAGCATTCTTTCTTATAACTAAAAACAAAAAAATAATAAATCTTGAATGAACTTCATAAATGAAGCTCTCAAGAATCTAGATCCAAGCTTCATTTGAAATTTCTTAAATGTAAATATCAGTGCAATCTCATTAGAGAGAGCAGGGATGTGGCAACAATTTTAACCTTCATTCATTTTCCCTTACTTCCCTTGGCTCTTAGATCCCATATTTTCAAAAAATAACTGGAATCACTTTATCTCCCTGATATCGTACGCCAAATCTAGATTCAAGTCGTTTTCATCCTGTTTCATTCAGCATGTAAGATTTTATTCGATAATGGCAACGACTCAGAATAAAACATACAGATTTCATCTTACATAAAATTCAACCTTTATACTTAGAACTTATACCCCGTGATATAATTACCTTAATTAACTAGCATTACATTACCTCTACCCCCGGTTAGAAAGATTTACTGATCGCCTCGCCCTTAAAACTTAATTTCTTTACTTTACGATCGGCGAAAATGTACCCCGAAAGGAGAGGATCCTCGTATAATTCGGAAGTAAGTATCTCGTAAAAATGATACACAACTAATGTCGGATTAAGTAACTTACGGTATACTCCGCCGGTTATATCCACACGTCACGTGCCCTAATCCGCAGAGCAACGCTTCGGAAATCTCTGGAGCATCGAGTCTGCGGCGCGAATATTAGGTCTTCGTTGAACGCACATTCACCTAGTGACTTACATTAGCGTAATTGCGCTACTAAAATGAGCTCGAACGTGTGCATCCAGTAAAGACTGCCGACTGTACTTTAAGGCCTTCATTAATAGTTATTATTCCGAACGGAGATTTGAGTCTGGGTTGTGAGAAAGACCATACACCTTTAACCTATGCATTAATGTTGGGTAAGCACGTGTTTTAGGTCTCCGCTGCCTACTATGCATTTGGAATTGTATAGTAATGAACTAAAAGCGATTACGCTTGTGATTTAGCTGGTAAGTTATAATCAAAGCCAAACTGTAAATTGAAGAAGTTTCAGTACTAACCTCTTATCGTTTGAACCGCAAAAGCAGAACAGGTCCTTACTTTATGCAACTCGCGTCATTAGTGTGCCTTTCATAACACCACATAGTCAATTTGTTATTGATTTTGCGGGCATAATATATCTCTTGTAATGTGTAGGATCGTATAAGGAGCGAACTTCACAACATTTTATGCATAGCTTTAGTGGACGTAAAAGCGCTAAAAGGAACGGATAAACATTGCTCGAGCTATATTTAGTACCTTTTGCACTTTATATAGATAAAATTACCAACCATGTACTGGCCAGTACGTAGTCCAGCTTTCGCCTCTATTGAGAATTTATTTTTTAGATTTTTTAGATGAGCTTGGAAATTAACCTGTGGAAAATGAACTTAGTTGATTCAAGAGTACATAAAGAGTGGGGTCGGTGCTCACAAAAAAAGATATCAAGCAAAAGAAGGAAATATTACCACCTTTCCTTTTCTCAATAACCAAATAGAAACCATCTCAAAAATACACTGACCTCCTACCACAAAGTTAACAGCTTTCACTCAAAAGGTAAAACAAATTAGATAAAAAATTCCAATGAATACTATTTTAAAAATGTAATGCTGTTGACAGTAATCAATATTCATCGAAAATAAACAAAAGATTAGCAAAAAGATGTCCACATTGAAAGTTTTAAAAGAAATAAAATTATAAAGTTGCAATGAAGAGAGACCTGATATAAATATTAAGGGTTGGCAAGAAAAAGCAAACGACATCATAGTTAAGATCGAGTAAACTTACAAAGCAATTTTAGGACAAAATTTTAATTTTCCTCTCTAGCACTCTATTTTATTTAATTTTCAGTTCTCTTACAATTTTAATAGTTTCTCTAGTCTTTTTCAACATTTTGCTCACCACAGCTTAATATCATACAACTGTCTCATTTCTGGAACATTTTAGTAAAACTAACAGCATTTCTAAGGTACAGATGACGCGAAATCTAATAACAAAAGAGTATATTTTTATCATGGTTTTTAATAAAACATACATATTGCTATAGAATCTGAGCAATTGAGTCTCTTGATTAAACTGACAGTTTACTACAATATTCTTAACCTCAGTGTACTTTCTTTACGTTTTGAGTTCGCATACTATCCAATCCACTAACATCCCTACCTTGGTTGTACTATATCTTTATCTACTAATCTTCTTCTACCGTCAACGGTCAAAATGAACGATCCAAATATCCAAATATTTTAGTCCGGCAACTCAACCTAATCTCTTTCTATCTTTTTTTCTTTTCCTTTTTCCAGTCCTCTTTCTTTTATAATCATTTGTACGTATATACAAAATTTTCAACACTTAATATTTTCTTAAAATGACTTTATTTTTTTTTGTTTTAATACAAAACCTTTTTTTCTCAACCTCGCGTTACTTTATGGTAAATACTTACACATTATTAATTTTTTTTCTTTTGTTTCGCGATTCACAATATGATATCTAATAAACAGCGAATTTTTGAAAAAGGATTTTTGTATTGGTACAGAAAGTTTTGATTTTCAGAATATTTTAGCAGGGAATTTTACTCCTTTTAACAGGTTTGGCGTTCCCTTCCATAGTTTTTGTTTTTAAAGTCACTATGCCTATTTGTTTCTTAATTTTTTGAAAAACTATAGTAATAATAATAGTAACTTTATTGGCAGACACACACATACAAAATATACTTCTCTTTTTACATACACTTAGCCTACCAATAGGTGAGGGATTCAGACAGAGTCTGTTATTCTTCCCCAACCCAAGCTAACATAATCAAATAATTAATATATTATTTATATATCACGTTCATTTGTTTGTAATTATTTATTTTCAATAGAATATCCAATGCGCAACGCGTTTGGGGTGAACACCAGTCTCACTTAAGCTCCGCTAAATATTGAAAATTCGCTTCTTTCTCTGTTGCCAATACCCCACATTCTGTAAAATAATTCGCATAAAAAATAAATAAAAATCTTTTTCAAAAAAAAGAAATGGTGTCAACCCCATAAGTGAATTATATTTTAGCCTTGTCGATGTGCTGACGGACAGATTTAGTATGGAAACTCCATTGTAGCATGTCAGTATCTTCCGTGAAAAGCAACTACCCTCAAATATTGTGTACCACATCCTCAAGGCAGCTGTATATTAGTACCGTGTCATGAACATATAACAACTTTATAAATCTATTGCACACATTTCTACTTATATCTAGTTAGTTAGTCTAGTTAGTACCGGCTCCTCTTTATATAATCTTTATTAATCTATTATAAATCTGTAGCACTGATAATAAATACTTCAACTTATGCAAATGCGCATGTATAATTAATAAGGTATACAAAGTATATCTCTAAACAAACTACGACGTACTTTTCAAACGGAATTATGCATAATTAAATTTAGATTAGTGTTAATAATTATTTATTCAACTTCGAAGATCTTTTTAATCATATACAGCCAGCGGATTTTTGATAGACGCGAGTTGGCGATAATTGATGTAAGTAAGAAATGGACATTTTGTTTATATACAGATCGTTCTATGTTAAATGAGCATCATTGCTAACCGTTGTGATGGAACCAGAGAAATAATTGGACACCGCGTTTTCAAGATATTCGATGAAGCTTCTCCTTTTGAGAATTTAATTATAAATAAAGAAATTGTAATACATGAGTGAGAAAAAAAAAGAAGTCATTACGATATTTTACATTTAAGAAAAAGCAACCCTCACAATACGTTTTTTTTAATGTGAAAGCAAACTCATGAATAGTACAACGACAAGTATCCTAAACACAACACTCCATATTCCGATATCTTTTAAAGCTTTTGATTTCTTGTTTAAATCCACAAATTTTATTTCTACGTTTCATCGTTTCACAAAGCTGTTCGATTAAAATTTTTCATAACTTCAAAGGGAAAAATAAACGCGCCATTGTTACGTCCGTCACCAGTTTAAAACCATGAGAATATCTTATTATTAAAAGTTGGCGACAGTGTGGTAGGTTAGCTATACCGCTACCCAGTATAAATAATAACCTGCATAAATAATAACCTGTACAAATAATAACCAGTATAAATAATAACCAGTATAAATAATAACATGTATAAATAATAACCAGTAGATAGATTGACATATCTTCTCATATTATTAAACACTACTATCTGGACTGTTCTAATTGCCTCTTCAAGTTCATCGAGACTATGCAGTCTGCTTCGAAACACTTTATTTTTTAATTGGCCAAAGAGAAATGCTGGCCATGAATTTCAACCAATCAATCGCATCATAATAGCATTCTTGCAAACTGTTACTAGTTTCTTGTGTAGCATATTCAGGCGCTCCATCTTCTTGGGAAAACCGCAAAGATCATAGTAAAGGCTGTTTAAGCGGAGAGCAGTTTCGACAAGAACTTGTGGATTTGGATCTTTTTGCACCCGGTATGATAATTTTGAGAGTTGTGAGAATGTTCGGTTGAAATCTTCTTCATAAAACATTTCATTAAATCAACGACAATAATTCAATCTTTGCTCAAAGTCATTGCCCCGTAAATGTAGTACAGAAAATAAGTACACTATGATAGTAAATATGTTATTAAAATGACATTGCTGTCAAACTTAGCTTAAATAAACATGAGCCTGTTATCTTTTAGGATAAAAAACACTCTACATATGTGAATAAGGTACTCATAATCCAAGAAAAAAATGTTATATAAGAAACTTATGTGAGTTTGGCAGACATAATAAATAGACCCAGCATTTAATAGGTAGCATCTCAATTTGAGTAGTAGTTTTAAAAACTTCAACAATGAAGCAGTATTATTAACAAATTCAAAACTACTGGCAATGCTAACATACAACGAAAAGGAAAGTCAGGAAGAAAAAGAAGCGTTCGAGTAAATGATAATGCTGCAAGTCTTACAATCACCGAAAAGAAGCATACAAAGAACTGCCTTAAAGCTGGATATAAAAGTGGTTATGTGTGTTTCAAGGTCAAGAATTTCCAAAAAATAATCTTTAATTATTCCTCACATGGTCCGGACCTTACTCATCCCGATGAATACATCTGAGGCATGATGAAAACAACAATTTTTCAAAACGATCCACCCACTTCAATTGCGGAATTAAGAATGACAATTATTTGTTTCTTCTGAACGTTGCAACATGGTACGAAATTTCCAACACCGCTTTAAGTTCTTCCAACTCACAACAGTTCAAAATGATTACTTCGTAAATTATTTACAACTAAAGTCCTAGTTACACATATATCCGCTGTCTAGTTATAACATACCAGCAACTGTAATTAACGTGTAATTGAATCGGTGTAGTGAGCGCAAGTGCTCGTTGAAATTATCATCTTTTCCATTAACATGAAAATGACACAGTACTGTACGCGAATAATCGTTTTTTTTTCTCTTCTTAATGGGGTTCACAAGGCTGAATACAATTAGTCTTAATAGCGCCTTAACAACATAATGCTCCTGTAATGAGAGTCGTTCCACTTCTCGCCGTGCACAGATAGTAATAGACAAGACACATACATATGTTAATCCGGAACGCATCAAAGATAAGTTGAAGATTTGCACTCCCAACAATCCGCACTTTACATGCAAATACAATTAGCTCCAAATTGATAAAGTAGAAACTGTATCCTGACCCAGATGTTTGCGAGATATATTCATTAGGAAGGCCGGAATATTCTCCAGATCCCGTCGAGATAACATAAGACAAACTAACACCCTAAAAGTCTAAATTCCCTCCGGACGAATTTCGTCACTTTTGTACTATTATTAGTACGCTAAATGTAATTATCTAGATAGCGATAATGTGTATGAAATAGGAAGCCTGTAAAATAAAAGGAAGATATTTCTAATTCTGTATCGGTTAAGCTGGGTTTGTGAGACTGCCAAGTTTACTACAAGGATAATATTTTTCACGGTATGGCAAATGTAATAATGGATCTTATTCAACTTTAGTTTATTTGGCGAGAAACAGGATGCATAAATTTGATTCTATATCTCGCGCAACTTTACCATTTTTTATGTCTTCCGTATGATACAGCTTAAGTTGTTTATTTTAAAGGAAGGAAGTCATCATTACAGGAAAAAAAAAAAGAAGAATTGGAGATTAGCATAAGCTGCTATTAATGAGATCAATGAACTTGTTTTAAATTCTGTTTTAACGTATGTATCTAGTATACTGCATGACAAATATAATGTTAGAAAAAAAATTAAAACAATTGCGTTACATAAATAAAATGGAAAATCGATCTGTATTTCCAAAACGAATTGTGAAACCATCAACTGTCAAAATTGTGTCTTTCGATTATGTAAACAGACTTCATCGGCACATCCTACGAAGAAAATCCGATTCTAACCTACCGCCGAGACGCAAACATTTTTTTCATCAGTCCCAAGAATTATTCTCACGTCATACTACGTAATATCTCCACACCGGAATTTATACTTGACAACAACGTATAGATTCCGTCGACGTTTGAGATATCGGCCAATATTCCGTCGTTTCTATTGAGTTCTCAACCTGATTTATCTATACAATTTGCGCAAAGATGCGAAGACATTAAGGTCTAAGCACGGAGTTGAAGCATCCGCATATACGCTTTCTTTTCGTTCCTTCGCTTCCATTGAGGATTCCTTTCCGTGATACAGATACGGTATAAATCTTTTACGGCGAGTTCACAAAACTTGGCGTTTCCTTGCGATGATGATATGGGCGTGAAGTTGAATGAGTTTTTAATACTGGTTCTTTTAGGATAAATAGGATGGAATGGGGTGTTTTTTTTTTCGCTGCACAGATGTACGAAGTTGTGTAACAGAAAAGGGAAAAGATGAACAAGCTGACATCAGACTGACACGATGATGAAGCGATATATGAAACCTGTCATGAAAAGATATATTTCATGCGAATTTATACTTAGGGCCCTTCATTTTGAATATCAAGACGTTGATAGCATAGATTTAAATTAGCATATCTACAGGCTGTTTCTGAATTGATACGAAAGATTTCAAAAGGTGATTCTTTAGAAAAAGTTAAGGGTGGTCTTTCATATAACTTTTTGTTCAACACCCTTTTCCCTCTAAGTTACAGCCCTTGAAAATTAGGTAAAAAAAATTGTTTTTATTTAATATATCCACGTTGGAAAAAATTTAGAAGAATAAAATTTAGCAGATAACTGATGCTACTAAAATGGCAGTTTTGAGTATTTTTGTTACCCTAAAATGTAATCACAAGGGGCTGAAAAAGCAACCCCTATAATATTTTGCATCAGAACTTTTTAATGCGCCTATATTTTCCTATTTAAAAAATTGATTTAAAAAGACAGACTCAATCTGCAACTTTTTTATGTCTTGACTTTTTGTCATAAAATTGTTAGTTTGATCACAAAAAAATAAAAACTGCTCAGACTCTTTTCCCATAAATTCACAAAGAGTATTATTTATTTAAAAAAACTCAAGTAAGCTGTTGTCAAATGAAGTCGTATGACAAATAGTTTTATTGTTTCATTCTTCTAAATTTTTCCAAAGTGGATACTTAAATTAAATAAAAACGATTGTTTTTACCTGATTTTAAAGGGCTGTAACTTGGAGGGAAAAGGGTATTGAACAAAAAGTTATATGAAAGACCCCCTTAATATTTTTGCTAGAGAATCACCCTTTGAAATCTTTCATATCAATTCAGAAACACCCTGTATAATAGTAATCATTTTTTATTAAAGCTGTCTACAACTTAAAAGGATTTCATGGAATCCAAATTTTTACCACTTGTTTCAAGTGGAAGACATCTATTGTAAAGTTAACGAACTAAATTTGATTCTCAGAATGGGGAACAAGACAATTTTTCAAATTTTACATAGTAGAGGATTTTAAAAAATTTACTCGTATTTTTTTATTTTGTTATCTTTATTATTTATTGAAATATAAAGCTTTAAAGTTTCGTTTTTCAGCACGACTATAAAAACGCGGTCAAATATTGAAGTACAAAGACTACTGACGTCACGCAGTGTCATAGGGAATTTTTTTGTGTTGGTCTGACTGCAACTTCAATGTATTCTTTTTCTTCTAATTAGCAACCATGAAAGTGTATTCCTACAATCGTTATGTAAAAATAGATTGCGGTCGTAATTGACATTTAGACAGTTTGTGTCTGTCAGTCATTGCGTAGGTCACAAGTATAGATGTCGTTTGTGTCAGTTTGTATAAGCAAAACATTAAAACAGAAACTTGCGGAAGGTAAGAAATGCGAATTTTCGTGTACACCAAAAGATATTATTATTAATTGTAGATGTAATTTACTGTCCAAGGAATCAAGAAAAAAATGACATAATACGAAATTATCGTAGCGTGGTACAGGATGAAGAAAATTGATTTATTTTATTATTATTAGGTACTTGTTTTTTTTTACTTATTTTCTGAAGAAAAGAAAGCTATGAAATCATCACCATATAGCTGTTCAATATTCAGACTAGTACTATTTGAAGACTGATGTCGAAATTAATTAATGTAAACTAATTTCTTATTTGAAACGACAGCCTGTCGGTTACAAAGCGAAGAAATCGATCTTTTTTTATAAAAGCAGCGATATTAAAATATAAATACATATGTTGTCAGCTTTGTCACTGACACCTATCACAATTTGAAGTACAATTTAAAACTATCGCAGTGTCGTCAATCTTGCGAAAGAAAATACTTTAAAACTTTATGTTGGTATGGCTGATTTTTATATTCAAATGTGTCAAAAATGACAGGGTAAAAGTTATTAATATTGATTCTTAAATAATTCTAACCTAAATATATTTCAGAGTTGCCAAACAAAATATTTACATCAAATATTTGTCGTCACTCGATAGCTAACAGTGCTAACCTACCACACTGTCCAAACTTTTAATAACCAAATATTCCCATGATTTTAGACTAGTGACGTAAAAATGGCGAGTTTATTTTACAGGATTCGGTCAAAAAGATAGGTATAGAAAACTAATAATGTAGGTAAACCCTGCGAATTAAAATTTTGCAAATAATGATTTCTTGGGAAATGCTTTCAGTGTAAAATAATTTTAGACTTTTGCTTCTTCCGGTTTGGCTGGAGATGCGTAAGATTAGTTTATCTAATAAACATTACCTTCAAAGCACGATGGTATCGTAAGTCGTCCGACAAGCGAAACTTAATTGTTCGATTCCATGTTTAGACGCATATTTTTAAATAAAAATGTTGCTTATTCATTGGCAGTTGTGAAAAAATACATTGTATTATGTATACGCCAAGAAATTCTTGGTGTTAAAAAATTCTCTACTCAACTTCCTCTATTGTTGCATTTCTGACAGTCTCTTGATTTAAATTTGTAAGGGACATTTATACTTTATTAATTATTCCTCTTTTATACTTTATGAAGCTGAATACTTTTGAGATTTAACGTAACAACTTTTTTAACAGCAAGAAATATACAATCATTAAATTAAATCAAGATATCTAGCTAATCAATAAGTAATATTTTGATTTAAAAATATGCGTCTGTGCATGGAATCGAACAATGAAGTTTCGTTTTCCGGACGACTCATGATACCATTGTGCCAACTAGACATAAATTCGATTCCAATTAATACCTTCACAAATGTATATGAACGAGGTAGCAAAACCTTGTATAGATAACAGTTGTAAAACCGAAGAATGCCAATATTTAGCACATTTATGGTATGATAGTTATCTCTAGAATACATATTTTGAATTTCAATTGCTGAAGCAAGAAATACTACCATTCATGATTTCTTTAAATTTGACCTCACCTCAGTGATGGACGCCCTGCATAAAATTCTCGTGGTAACATTTGAGGTGCAATTTGAAACCTTGCTAATTTTAAATCTACAGTTAAATATTTAATTTAATTGTAAATAGAATAATAATAAAAATTACAATAAAACCGTAGACAACGTGGAAACAATTGAATTAACAATATATATTAAAATAAAAAAATATGATTTCAGTAAAAAAAAAGCTCAGCCAAGCTGCCCTTAGAGCGCTACAGGCTCTCAGGTTTGATTCCGAGGTGGTACTGGACTGCCATAGGAAACTTGAGATGGGTGCCAAGCCACTATCGAATTAGACGCAACGAAATAGCTAATAAGTTAGCAAGAGGTGCCAGAGAACGACCATGCATAGGTCTAAAACCTGTGTGTGGGAGTTCTTATGGCAGTATCAAAGCTTTTGTGACAACTAAACTCGCGCTGTTAGGCATTGCTCCTACTTGAATGCACTTGATGGCGTAAGACACTGTGAAACTCTCAGGATCCGTCCAAATGAGAGAAGACTTCGCCTAGTAAACTCCCATCGTGTAAAAACTGTGGGAGTGTGGCGGAAATTTCAGTCCACCTCCTCGCTTACTGCCCAACGCTTCCTGCCCCCATCTCGATCAGGTTACGAAGTTCTTTTTTCGTGTTGGAACCTGGTTGAGAGGACTATACGGCAATGGAGCACAAGAATGCATTCTCTTCGCCAAGTTTGTCTTTCGGGGTCGTTCCACCCTTGCAGTCGCAAAACAAAAACGTTATCTTCGAGAACATGTGTGCCCTAAATGATTATTAATTATTATTATTGATTAAGTCTTAGTATCGCTAGGTCCTTTTTAGAAGAGTTGTCAAACGAAACTGCAAGAAATTTCTATTGAATTTATGCAAGTAACGTCAGAGATACCACAAAGATTCTATCTTGAACTTCTTTTGTTGTCTACATGTAAGTTCTTTCGTAACAACTTGCAATAATAATTATTTATTTTTAGATTTGGACAATTGTAAATTTACTCGGCTTTTGTTTGTCTCTTTCTGTTGAGATTAATCAATAAATTAACTGAATCATGAAAAATTAGTACATTGTACAAATAATTTGTCCGAATTCAAGGCAGATTTTATTTCTACAATAATTTTCGATGTATTAACCGCTTTCTCGTAACAATACCTTTTTTATCATTTTTTGTCAGTTCCTTTTTTTAATTTTTATTTGATTATGTATCCGGTTTTTAATTATAATAATATAATTTGTGTTGTGTTTGAGGTCGGCTATTGGTAGGATTTTCGCTTGTAGCGTTATTCTCTGGAAGTAGTCCGCAAATACTTTAGTTGTTATAATCAAGCAAGACAGTGATACTGGTTGGGAAAGGTGACAATAAACAAGAACACTCCTCCGACTCAATAATGCCCAATCGATACAAATGTTCAGGGAACCGTCCATGGTTAAACGTTATTCTAGCCAAGGTGGGCCGGCTGAATCTGGATATGCTTCCATCTATATACCAAGACTTTTGTTCCACTTGCGGATGTATATTATACGCATAATGTGTCATTTTGGTTTCGTATGCAGATGTCCAATAGACATTCCACACTTTCTTTAAAATTAGATCCTGAATTATATGTAATAGCTCCTTGTTATCAAGTACCGGTCTGTATAAAGTTCCCTTAACAAACCTTTTTTGGCTAATTGCTCAACGATAATATTTTGTTGGATACCACTGTGTCCTTTTACCCAGAATAATTCCGTTTCGCAGTTGCCACCCCTCGGAAATCGAAAATTCGACAAGTACCCGGCTAGATTTTTTTCGTATTTTTGAAATATCTCGGCTATTAAGCAAGATAGGACCGAAATCTCTTCGGTACAACACTCCGGGCGATGAGTACAATCTTTTCCAGCCCTCAGAGAAAATATCGATGAAAATTTAGCCTTATAAGGCGCTAATATGGCCCTCGTTTAGATTAACAAGGTGAACCTACTTGCCGAGGAGGAAGCAGATCCATCAAACGGTTATTGAGCTAGGTAACATTTATATGATGAAAATGTTGTCCAGAAAAATTTATAAAAATGTAACTGTCACAGCGCTCAAACGAGTTAATGTGCCTTCCTGAGAGTTTGTCCCCTCGTTTAGATTAACAAGACGAACCAACTTGCCCAGAGCGAAGCAGATTCATCAAACGGTTCACGAGAAAATATCGATGAAAATTTAGCCCTATAAGGCGCTAATGTGCCCTGCTGGGCATTTGGCCTCTCGTTTAGATTAACAAGGTGAACCTACTTGCCGAGGAGGAAGCAGATCCATCAAACGGTTATTGAGCTAAGTAACATTTATATGATGAAAATGTTGTCCAGAAAAATTTATGAAAATGTAACGGTCACAGCGCTCAAATGAGTTAGTGTGCCTTCCTGAGAGTTTGTCCTCTCGTTTAGATTAACAAGATGAACGAACTTGCCCAGAGCGAAACAGATTCATCAAACGGTTCTCGAGAAAATATCGATGAAAATTTAGCCCGATAACGCGCTAATGTGCCCTGCTGGGCGTTTGGCCTCTCTTTTAGATTAACAAGGTGAACCTACTGGCCGAGGAGGAAGCAGATCCATTAAACGGTTATTGAGCTAGGTAACATTTATATGATGAAAATGTTGTCCAGAAAAATTTATGAAAATGTAACTGTCACGGCGCTCAAACGAGTTAATGTGCCTTCCTGAGAGTTTGTCCTCTCGTTTAGATTAACAAGACGAACCAACTTGTCCAGAGCGAAGCAGATTCATCAAACGGTTCTCGAGAAAATATCGATGAAAATTTAGCCCTATAAGGGGCTAATGTGCCCTGCTGGGCGTTTGGCCTCTCGTTTAGATTAACAAGGTGAACCTACTTGCCGAGGAGGAAGCAGATCCATCAAACGGTCATTGAGCTAGGTAACATTTATATGATGAAAATGTTGTCCAGAAAAATTTATGAAAATGTAACGGTCACAGCGCTCAAACGAGTTAGTGTGCCTTCCCGAGAGTTTGTCCTCTCGTTCAGATTAGCAAGATGAACCAACTTGCCCAGAGCGAAGCAGATTCATCAAACGGTTCTCGAGAAAATATCGATGAAAATTTAGCCCTATAAGGCGTTAATGTGCCCTGCTGGGCGTTTGGCCACTCGTTTAGATTAACAAGGTGAACCTATTTGCCGAGGAAGAAGCAGATCTATCAAACGGTTATCGGGCTAGGTAATATTTATATGATGAAAATGTTGTCCAGAATATTTATGAAAGTGTAACGGTCACAGCGCTCAAAGGCGTTAATGTGCCTTCCTGGTAGTTTGTCCTCTCGTTTAGGTTATCAAGATCAACCAACTTGCCCAACACTCAGGGCGATGAGTACAATCTTTTCCACCCCTCGGAGATCTAAAATTCGACAAATGCCCGGCTAGATTTTTTTTCGTTTTTTTGAAATATCTCGGCTACTAAGAGAGATAGGACCGAAATCTCTTCGGCACAACACTCAGGGCGATGAGTACAATCTCCATATAAATAAGAACCTCCGTAATTTAAGATTGACCTGATCTAAGCTTTGTACTCATATATGTTTATGGAAGTATGAAAATCAGAACTCCATGAAACTTTCATTATACACCTCATTAAATTCAGAGCTTTCTCACATCTCCCAACCACTTCATTAATATGATTAGTTCATCTTAGCTTATTATCGATATACAATCCGAGATACTTAACATTTTTTTGATTAGAGAAGTATAGATTTTCTGGATGCCTTATACATTCATCATATTCATATTCATCTTCTTAAATCGGAGTTTTAAGAACAGAACTGTAGAGACGATCGTTATCATTGTGTCAAATCAGGAATACCATCACATCGTATTCTGTCACTGACACACTAAGATTTATTCTTGCAGTATATTATTTTATGTAAGCCCTTAACACAGTCATCGTTATACATTTATATCATCGGTGTTACCCGCGCAAACCTTAGGTACTATACAATTATAACATACCATAGATCCCCTTTTTTTATCATAAAAGTGTGTCTACATCGTAGATAGTTATGGGATATAGTTTATTTAACGTAGCAGGTCATAAAATATAAGCTTCGGGTTGTTTGCCGTACGAGGATATCGGCTGTTAAACCTAAAATACGCACGCACATTCATTATTTTGATTTCGCTTTTATAGAGCATAAAACCCGACGAAATCCTTATTTTATTAGCAACGCTTCCGTAATTTCGTTGCAGCAGTCCATGTTCTAGTTATGTAGTAGAGTAATACACCGGGAACATATATACTCCCAAAAGCTCCGAATGCCAAAATACAGAACGGAACGGTCGGCCGTATTGCATCCACCGTCCTAATACGTTTTTCTCGCTTTTATTGTCCTCCGTAAAGAGCCCCGTACACGTCCTTCTATATTTTTCACGGCGAGAGCTCCATATAATATTCGAATAAACGTGACCTGATACCGAGATTATGCTCGTGCGCTCGCTGTTTACGAATCCACTTGAAAAGGTGTTGTGTCCGGACTGTGTATAGCGATGAAATGCCCGTTCGTGTCGCTGCCATACACTTCCGTGGTTATTTTCTGTCTGTCCATTTCACTAATCTCGTATTATCCACACGGTATTCTGGAATAAAACGCCCTCGCTTCGTTGCTACGGTTTTATATGACAAAGACAAATAACGAATATAACATTGACATATTTTCGTAAGCATGTAGTATACGCCTCACGAAATAAGATGGTTTTATTTTATTGCCGTAGGCGATCTCTGTATTCCTGGTTAAAATTTATAAATTCCAAAATTGTTTGAGGAATCTTAGAAAAAATATCAGTGTCTTTTAAAAAAGTAGTGAAAGCTTTTAAGGGCTCTATCAATCGTCGACAATGATATTTGTTGAAGAAGTGGCCATTCGTTTAAACATTTTTTTTTCAACTGACGCAGAGTAATGGAGCAGTCCTCATGAATCCAGTCGCAAATTTGTTCTTTCTGAGCTAAAGATAATTTTGGCTGTCGATGTCCAGCACTTATCTTTGCAACATTATTAGTCCTCCTATAGGTTACATAGCTTTTTCTAATGGTATCAGGTAAAACCGAAAATTGTTGTGCTACATTTTTCACCGTGGAACCACTATTCAAGAAATTAATGACTAAAGTACATATTTCATTGCTTATTTTGGCATTTCTTCTCCTGCGACCATTGCTATCCATATCAGTAAACCAAATATTTAAGCACGTAAAATGTTTGCGAAACTCAATGGACAAATACGGAAACACATTTGACAAATAAGGAATTTCCTTGACAAAACAAGCCTACTAGTACAGAATCGTTGGAAAAGCATTAGACACATTTTGAAAAGCAATTGACTGGAGGAAAAGCAAAAAAAAAAACTGTAATAAGGCTGGATACAAAAAGAAGATCGATGTACCACACGCATTAACGCAACAAAACCTCATGGACCGAATTTCCATCTGCGAATCGCTGCTGAATCGCAATGAAATCGACCCATTTCTGAAGCGATTGATGAGTGGTGGAAAAGTGGATCACTTACTACAAGCGAAAATGGTCGTGGTTGAATTGCGGTGAGCCAGCGGAAATGGTGGCCACGCCAGCATTGACAACCAGGAAGGTTTTGCTGTGTTGGTGGGATTGGCAGAGAATTATCTATTATGAACTCAGAACTGTACTGTCAACAATTGAACCGTCTAAAGGACGTAATCGCCCAGCTTTGGCCAATAGGAGAGGAA
This sequence comes from Holotrichia oblita, assembly GCA_023690525.1. Taxonomy (NCBI): domain Eukaryota; kingdom Metazoa; phylum Arthropoda; class Insecta; order Coleoptera; family Scarabaeidae; genus Holotrichia; species Holotrichia oblita. The sequence continues at coordinate 194,872,517 of CM043015.1, forward strand.
CTGTGTTCCCTCAGGACAACGCCAGGCCATACACATCGATAGTGATTCGCCAGAAGCTCCGGGAGCTTTGTTAGAAGGTTCTTATGCATCTATCTTATAGTCCGGAACTGGTACCAAGTGATTACCATCTGTTCCTGTCCATGGCGAACAATTTTACTGGTGAAAAATTCGCTTCAATAGGCACAAGGGCTTTTACGAGAGAGGCATTATGAAATTACTTTCAAAATGGCAACAAGTTATCAAACAAAACGGCGCATATTTGACCTAAATCGAATCATTCTAACTATGGTAATTAAAGCCTTCAATTTCATGCAAAAATAATGCATTTCTTTTTGCTACTATTTAACTTATTTTAATCTCTCATTACTTTGAAAACACCAATTCGACATTGAAGGTGTTCACAATAATCCTAATATAGCTTAGTACGAGAGTATATTTTTAAATCGTCTGTAAATAATATATTTTGGCACCTAAGTTTATCGCATAGATCATTTATAAAAAGCAAGAAGAGTAACGGGCTCAGATTAGTTCCTTGAGGAACACCCGAAGGTGGATAGAACGAGTGAGATTTATGATGCAAATATGACAAAGTTTCCAATTTCAAACATACATATGAGGAAAAAAATGATAGTAAACTAATTTAATCCTTACTGTATTTTGTATTTTGCTTTTTAGAGGCGCAGATTTCTGAATAACCTTTGATAATCCAAATACTGTATTATTAATTAATTATTCATTTTGGCAAAGATCTACCTTGAAGTCATCAAAATATCCAGTTCTAATTATTGGCAAGAAAACAAGAAAGAAGCGAAATTTAACATGACGATTACTCGGAAATAATGTTCAAGTCTTTCAAAGCTTCACAATGCAGATATGGTACTATTTCCACCCAAGGTACTCCAAACAATCCACAGGTTTCCTCTCAAAAAAGAACACTTTGGCATGGACCTTTTTTCTTTTCTGTCTTGGCTGATGCAGCGAAGGAATAAATGAGTTTCTTTATCTGAAGCCACTGATCAACTTCTACGACCCATTTTTCAAGTGTCTCCATATGTGAAAACGTCGAAAAATGCCAATATAAAAAAGCAAATAAATAACTATAATAGGAACTCATGGTATATTGTTGGAATTCGCCCTGCGGGCGAATGCAATTGATGATTGTAGATAGTGTGAGGAGTTGTGCTCCATTAATTGACATACATACATAGTTGGTGTTAAGTTAACTTTGAATACTTCTTATAACCTTTGCTTATTTGTGATTTACATACCACCTAATCTCTCACATGATGAATATGCGTACTTTCTCTCTGTGTTTAAGACTAAAATGCCTATTCCAGAAGCAAAATTATTGTTTTGTGTAACTTTTCTCAACATAATTAAATAGTTAACATTAATAACCATTTGCTTGATTTGATACTTTATAATATGTCATGTTCAGTGCATAGAGATACCTTTAGTCGATGAAGATCAGCATCACCCTCCATTATGCATTCTTGTCAACTTAACTCACAATGATATTCCCAGATTTCCGATGATGCCGTTTCAAGCTTCGTAATATGTGACTGTGCTGCAGCTTTTGTGACTTATGAACTGTGACTTTTGTGAACTTGATTGTTAAACATAGCGACTTCCCAGAGGTTTGGAAAACTTCTCGTATATCTCCAACTTTTAAGAGTGATAATCCGTCTGACATTAACAACTATAGACCCATCTCTATTCTATGTAACTTTTCCAAAGTATTTGAAAGCGTGCTGTACAAAAACATCTACAGTTCTATTAAAAGTATTATTTCTTTCATTATTGTGTAATTTTTTGTTATACTTTCTCTGTACTTGGACTTGTCCTGTTGGAAAATAAATCAGATTATTATTAGTTACACCTGAAAAAAAATCAGATAAAGCACGTATATGTTCCACTGCACCGTCGTAAGTTTTGTTTTACTGATACTAAAATGTCCTCTTTCTGGTATTATTTCAGAGAGGACCTATTGACCATAACACAGAGCGAGTTCTTTAAACAATGTTTCGATAGATACAACGAACGAAACCAGACTTGAAAGGTTTTCCTGACAGTTACTAATAAGAACATTTGTTGCCATTTCCATGACCTACTATTGCGTTTCGAGTCCAGTCTTTCTAATGGTGAGTCTGGCCATCAATCACTCTATCTAATAGAACTTCTGGAAATGGTTCTGATCAACTTTGGTGAAGAATTACCGACACAAGACTGATATTTCCGCAAGTCAATGCAACGAGGTGTCCGAATAATATTCCTATTCCAACATTGACCAAATTCATATTCAATATTCATTTCTGTTGTTGTGATAAAAGATCGCTATATATTAAACACAGTCCATTGATTTTAAATTTCCGGATTCAATCAACGACGTTTCGAAGGCCCGATAACCACTGGATAAATCCCATCGCCTTTGTATACCCCAGTTCGGCGGAATTAATAACAACGTCGCCCGACCGTAATTGAGACACATATTTGGCGGTATTATGCCCACTAAATAACGACGAAATCCCCCCAACAATTATCGTTCGATTGGGCGCCGCGTGTGTACAAGAAACCGCACGTTAAATAACCGCCTAATTGCGACACATTCCGGATGATGCAGGGCGTTAAATCGTCCGGCACACGGCGGCAGATATGCGGGTGGTACAGGGAAGCGCTATAAGCAGTTGTACTAGTCTGTAGACGGCTGTTACGTTCTCGTGAAATCCGATAATTGTATTAGAGTTACGTCCGCAATGGTAATACCTCCTGCGTCGTGTGTACCTTCGGTTCAATTCATCAAGCGATTCGTGCACATCGCGTTAATTCAAATGGTTTGCTAAATAGGTAATTACAAGGCACAACTCCGTGGATTATGTTTGAATGCATGCATCGGCTTCCCACGGTTCCTATGATGTACAAGGTATTACAACAAATTGTTAAGTTGGAATGATTGGAACCTAACGAAGAAATAATTAATAATAATCAGTGTGACAAAAATTGAACATCCTCTTCGTCAAAGAATACTTTATTTGCAAAATTAATAATAAATTAAAGAGCATGAGGGAAACAATTAGTAATATTCGCAAGAGCGAAATTTAACCATGTATGTACATAGAAACAAGCGCTGTGCAACCTTTAGTAAACTTCGGTAATCTAGCGGAAACTAACATACAAACGGCACAGCATGCATTGTTGTGATTCAAACGGATAAGGGTAAGACAAGCGGGCAAAAATCACAGAGATGAGTGAAATTTAACGTGATGGTTTTATCTCCGTTTGTCCAGTTTAATTTTCAGCATTTCAGAATTCTGTTATTAAATTACTATATATTTTTAACGGTAAACATTTGAAGCGTAAGACGTACAAAGCTAAGGTGAAAATAGTTCGGAACATAACAATTTTCCACTTTTCATCCTTTGTCTCTACATCCTTCGCGCTCGCTGCGAGTGTAGGGAAAATCGGTTACATTGTTTGCGTTGCTACTTAAGAGGTACTTTACAGGAACGCAAGTCTCGTTTACCTGAGTATTTGACTCGACATCTTTTACAGGAAAGTATTTAACGCAGAAATTTCTGGAATTTTACGATTAAAGCGAATGTACCTTGTCAGAGGTATGTATGCACATATACCTAAATACATATCTCAGAAAAAGAGCATATGAGATATCATTTTTCTATATTTAAATGTGGGAATTCTAAAGGTTAATATTTTCAGTAATGTTATTCCTAAACCGCATCTCGTTATCAAAAATAAGGCCCAAACTTCTCGTAGAGTCCTTACAAATTATTTCCGTTCCATCCATTCGAAGCTTAACGAAATCATTATAACGCACTTTATTTATTTAATTACCAAATAGCATAAAACAACACTTATCTTTATAACACTTAAACATCCTTATGAATTGCATCAATTTAAAGCTGAGTATCATCAGCATACAAATGATACTAGCAAAAGAATTTATGGAAGAAATGAAAATGCAAAGTATAAATTCCATACAACTAGGGACCCAAAATAGAACCGTGTGAAACGCAAATAACTTGCAAGAAGTTGAACGGCACAAGCATCTGAACGCATGTAATGCAATATAGATAATAGTAGAAGGTGATTGATTTTATCGAAAGCCTTGGAGTCCAAACCGCACCAAACCGTAATATGTTCTACCTAGTAGATCGGGTTAAAATACATAATATCATCTGTAATCTTGGATAAAGATGAAGCGCAACTGTATCCAGGTCTGAAACCTGACTGAGTCGATAGTACATTAAAGATGTAAAGGTGGTATATTAAAAATGTTCAATGTGCTACCACAACTACTGTTCGATAACACCAGGTAGCAAACTGATAGATCTCAGATCCGAAAAAGAATTTAAACGTGGCCGTACTAGCTTGACTAATGATACGTTTGTCATTCAAAAAAACATTTTCAAGGGTTTGTTGGAACGTTTTAAGCGAACCGAGTCAGATTTTTTGCGCCTATTCATAACTCTAGATGAAATTGGATCCACCACCACACTCCTGAAATGAAAGAACAGTTAAGACAGTGAGTTGTAAAGGGTGAAACTGTTCCGAAGGAAGCGAAGGCGGTTCCATCAACCAGAAAGGTGTTGGCTACTGTTTAGTGAGATATTCACGAAATTGTGTAAATCTACTGCCTTCAAAAAGGTAAAACTATAACGAGAATGTAGTACACATCATTATTGGGTATGCTGGGGGGAGAAACTGCAAAAATTGGTAGAATTTAAATAAGAAGAAAGTTTTGTTATATCGAGACCACAAATAACACTTTGAACCGTATTCATTCTAATGCCAGAACAAAGGGTAGCGAAAGTAATTCTGTATAGGGAGATGGTGGTAAGAGAAAAAGAGGACGACCAAAGAAAAAATAGTTTCAACAGGCAAAAAACGATATTAAAGTGGTAGGAATACGAAATTGGAGCGAAATAACAAGCGATCGAACAAGATGTAAAGAAATGGATTGAAATTTATATGTGCAAAAAAAATTGTAGAAACAGAAGAAAAAGAGAAAAGAGAAGCGAAAACAGAGGAGCGTTTAGTCCATGTAGAACCACCCATAAAGCGAAAAAAGACAGAGCTTATACCCTGCGTACTCGCGATTATAATGGGCTAAACGAAGAGTGATATAACTTCCTAAGTTGGTAAGTAAATGATGGCAGATTCAAACCCTTTAGGGCAGTTGGAATAGCATTATACAGTCTAAGAACGCAAACACAGTAAAAGCAGGTTTCCTGTTTACTGGCAACCAGCGCAGGTCAGCGCCTATAAGTAATTATAATACTTTCATGCTATTAAATTGGCAATAACACAATAGACGCATGCTGGAGCAGGCCGAAGCTGATCGGAGCTAGTAGTCGGCGTTACCGGTTTTGTCGGAATGATTGTTTAGTTCTGCCACGTAGAAAGTCAAAATGATAAGTAAACGCAGATACATGCTTTTTTTAAGTGCCCTGTTAAGCGTGATAATTCGGTACCCATCGGGGCGGAGAGTCGGAAATCAGATTAAATGCTTTTACTGTGTTTGCGCCCTAAGAACGATATATGAGAAAGATCTCTTTAAAAGCTCAAGGCGGCGTCAAAAGACCGTTGGTTCTGATGTTCAAGGTGTGAAGATAAAAAACTATAGCTAGGATTTAGTAATTTAGTTTTTGACATTTGCATTCTTTCACATATCTGATTCCAGATTGAAGTAAGCGTTGCCCATTTAAGTTTTCTAAGTTTAATTCAACGATTCTGACGCTCTTATGTATATATATATTTTTTCTCTCTTGTCAAAAATATAAACTAAGATTTCCATACATATCTCATTGATTTTTAAGTTCTTAAATAATTAAAGATTATAATATTGTTTCCAGTATTTAATATCTCCAATTATATTTCAACCCACGTACAGTTCTGCTTATTAACAGTATCATTTAAGCAAACAATGCAATCGTTAAGAAGACAAAGGCTCACGTGATTAGATCGATGGATTACTTTTTGACTTGTACTAACTCACGAAATTGGATTCTTTATTTTATAATGAATGTATAAAAATGGAATTTGTAATGTTGACGTAATATTAATTGTTTAATTACAGCACTGCCACTTGGGACCATACAAATGTAGTACAATCTTAAATTTTTTATACAGGCAACTACAACAAAGTACGAAAATATTTGTTTTATTTCACGTTACGTTTCGGAAATGATGTATATTTCGATTTCCAAACATTGCTATAAAAAGGTTAGATACATTTTAACTTGGTTGTACAATATTATTATCGGAATAAACTTACTTTACAGTGACAACATGACCATTTAGCCTTTGTCGAAATTCTTAAAATTAGATTTTTATTACACTAAAATCAAAATAAACGAGGACATTCTACATATAAGACAAACAATTTTAAAATAAATGTTTAAAAATTTTCTATGAGCTTCGATAACATCGTTCTTTTTTTTGTTTTTCCTTGTGATAGTAAAAATATACAGGGTGTGGCGCGAAGAGTTTTGATTAGAAGTTTTTGGGGATGTAGTAATAGACGAAATGTAAAATTTTATAAGATTACACTATCGATAATGCTTTGTAAGCTAAATTTGCCATTGCTTGCTATAAAACATGAACTTTGAAGAAAAGTGTGAAAACATATCTAATGCATACATAAACCATTTTCTATTAAGTTGTCACATTTTTGTCAGCCACGGCCTACGCATTATTAATGTTGAAATATTAAGTTTCGTTATTGTTAAGTAAAATAATAAAATATCTCAAAACCGGTTAGATTTAGGTATAGGGAATGCTAGTATCAATTAAACGAGAATGAAGATAGGAATTGAAATCTGATATAATATACAGGGTGTTGTATTTGAAATAAGCGATTTATAATTGTTTGAAATTGTTGGAATTGAGTGGTATGTGGAAAACACCCTGTATAAAAAATTTTACATTTCAAAGGACGAGGCACTTTAGTGATGTCTTGCAATTCGCCTTGTCAAATTTTAAGTCAGTAGCGTGTTTGTTTGCAGCAATATCGTGATTTATTTGGGACTGTGTTTTTCTAGAAAAATTTAAAAAAATTGAAATATCTCAAAAACTATTAATTTTTAGTATAGGACATGATACATGAAAATTATTCAAAATTTGATAAAGAATTGAAAAATAAAATCAAAAATACCACGTTCTATTTAAAATAAGCGAGTTGGTATGTACTTCCAGTGTACCGGAAGTAGATCATTTATGAAAATATTATATTTAAAATCAGCATTATCGATAGTGTAATCTTATCAAATTTTACATTTCGCCTATTACTACATCCCCAAAAACTTCTAATCAAAACTCTTCGCGCCACACCCTGTATATATTGCATTATTTTGTCTAACGTACGTATGAGGTGCATCTAAATAGCCCAGCTTCAGACTTTTTATTCTTTAATGATGTTATTATACATTATTATACCTATATTACTTAAATTTTATATATCAATTCGATCATTAATGAAGTAATAGTTTTATTCAATATCTAAAATTTTTGGTCCATTATAATTGAACTTATGTTTTTTTTTCTAGTGCGTGTTTGGCTAATGCTGTTGCATTATAATTTTTAGTGGAAACTTTATATTTCTGTGCATATATTCTCTTTTCTAGACATTGTTTCGTCTGACCTACATACTCTACAGTCTTGACAATCTAATTAGTATGCGGTTTTTTAGACCTATCTGTCGGTTGTTTTAATTTTGTCAAACATTCTTTTGAACTGTTATTCGGTATATGTGCAATTCTGATATTGTATGGTGCCAAACATTTCTGTATGTGTTCCGATAAATTGTTTGTATAAGGAAATGCTATGAATTTCTGTTGTTGTATATTGTTTTCTGTTGTATGTTTATCTTTTTTATTTTTTAGCGTCCATATTCTTCTTTTAATGTGTTTATTAATGAAATTTATGGGATAGACGTTGTTTTGTAAAATGACTCTAATCTTATTGAAATCTTGGATTAGTTCTGAGGGTTCTGAAAATGTATAGCATCGATATACTAAGCTGTTTATTACACTTATTTTGGATTTTAGTAGTTTATTTGATAGATAGTGTAAGTATCTTCCTGAATGGATGGGTTTGGTGTACCAATTCGTTGATATTTTACCTTTTTCGTGACTGACAGATATGTCTAAGAAGTTTATGGATTTATTGTTTTCGTTTTCTATGGTAAATTATAACCTTGGTTGAAATAATTAAATTCTTTTAGGATTTTCTTATCCTTATCATTTGGTATGGTTGTGATGCAATCGTCTGCGTATCTTTTAAAAAATGGGATATTTAAGGTGGATTGACTTATTATTGTATTCTTTAATTTTTCCATCACCAAATTGGCTATACTAGCTGAGGTTGGTGAACCCATTGCAGTACCAAAGGTTTATTCATAGATTTTATTGTCAAAAGTGAAGTATGTAGTTTCTAAACAAAGCTTGAGGGGATCTATAAATTCATTTTTAGTTAGTGTAGTAGAATTTTGAATTTCGTTCCATCTATTCTTTACAATTTCAAAAGCTAATTCTGTGGGGATGTTAGTATCTAATGACACCACGTCCAAACTAATCAGTTTGTAGTTATTTTTTGGTTTTTGATAAATTTGTGGAAAACCTACGAGTCTTTGTGGTGCTTTGATTTATCTAAGATTTGTTCTAGGTATGTTTTTTTTGTGTGTACTAAAATTAGGGTTTAAACTTAGCACTAGTAGAATATTTTTTGGGTAAAAATGTTTGTCAAGTTTTGGATCCATTGTTTGTGGTAGACAGATAATTTGTTTGATTTTAAGTGTTTTTCATTTTGTTTCGATCTTAATTTTTCGATTTTGTTTCTATGTGAAAGTTTTGTCTTTTGAACTGCTTTGTGATATTTATTTCTTTGTGTTTCAAGAAATTGTTTTGCAATGTATGTTTGCTAAATGTGTTTACATCATATATTAAATGATAGCTTAGGTTAGGCTTGAAGATGTCTGTATTCAATACGATGGTTTGTTTACCAAAGCAAAATAAAAAAAATATATTTATTTCACGATTAATTAAATTTATTAAATCATCATTTTACATCTGAATCTGAATGACGACAGTTTGCCAGCCAAATAATTTCAGTATTTATCATATTTTATAATTACGATGCGCAATCAAACTGTCCTCGTTCCCCGTGTGAAAATACGACTTCCACGAAAAACCTCGAACTTAAACAAAAGTACACTTTCGAAGCAAACTTGAATCAGAATTAAATTTTTAATCCACTTCTAGCAGAGATAAATTCTCGTCACAAACTAGCTCCTCGAACTTTCCCGCATAAATTGACGCGCACGGACTTCGAATCCGAATGGAAAACAAAACTGAGGGTCGCCTACCAATTTCCTTTAACTCTACGACGACGGTAACAAGTCCATAGGATCGACCGCCGAATTAAAACTTTCGGTCTTTCGCGGTGCAGTTCTCCAGAAATAGACTAGAGCAAGGAAGGCGACGCGTCGTACACTTTGGCAAGCTATTTGGAAATTGCTACGTAGAGAGAAAAGACTTCCGGGCGGGTGAAGTTGTGTGAAGCACCCTCTCCTACCGCTTTAATTAAACAGGGTGGTATAGCCTGTTCTGTACGTGAGCAACGCACAGACGAAGCACCTCTAATTATGCTTTAGCCACACTATACTTTTAATTAACGCTAAATTCTCTGTGTTTGTCCGTTGTTCGGGATCACGGTCGCTTGTACACGATTCCGTGAAGTTTAAAGTTACGAAAATATGCAGTACAAATGAAAGGCTGTCGGTGAAAAGGATTACGTTACGTATTTATTGAGTTACCAACGTTACGGTGAAAATGTTCCTTTTCTCATTTTTAATTTATGAGCTGGTTAAACAGAGTAAAAAGGAAAATGAACAAATTTATTTAATTTTCAAAACGTCGCGTCGTCAAGCTTTTATTTCCATCTTTCCTTAAAAAAAAATAAATTTAGGCAAAGTGGTTAGACGAGAAACTGCCATCATTAACTAACCGAATTTTAGGTGGAAAGGGGAATTTCTTCTTCCACGGACATTAATTTTTCAAAGCAATTTAAGATCAATTTTATTAGCAAATAATTTAGTTTCAAATTGAGTTTATTTCAAAAAAGTCACTTTTAATAAAATGAAAAGCCTCACCGTAAATGATGTTGCGTTGTTAACAAAGCTCAACCGGAATACCGATCTAGAGGGACGTGCCATTAACGTTGTCTACAAAATTCGAAGCATGCACTGCCTTAAAATAGATGGTAATATATATATACTAGTTTATAGCTCACCAAACGCACAAATAAATGATTTTCTGGCTGAGTTTGAAATCATCATAGAAGATTTAATGCAAACCAAAGCAGACATTATGGGTGATTTCAGTATTGATATAGAGGGTAATACGATCCATAAAGACGCCTTGTTACAAAGGGTCAATGATTTTACATGAATCACAAAACATTCTAGTTCTATTATCGATTTAGTTTTCACCGATCGAATTGATGCGAATGTAACAGTTTTAAGGAGTCCAAAGATATCGGATCACGATCTAATAAAAATATTAGTGAAAGATTGTAAAAACAAAAACTTTCCTAAAACAATAGAGTACACAAACAGAGAAATTATACAAAACGTTAATCTAGAGACCATTTTGAAAAATCAATACTGGCCGGAAGACGAGATTAGTAACGTTAATGTTAAATAGATTTCATGAAAATGTTATCGAAATACTAGATGCAATAGATCAAACAAAGAGACTATTTGTATAGGAAAACATCTATTGAAAAAAATACAGGAAACTGGATTGAGTTCAAAAATAAGCGTAAAGAAGTGACTTTAATTCAGCTCAAGAAAAGGAAACATTACGAGCATATTATTGACAGGAATAAAGGTAATCCTATAAAGATGTGGAAAGAAATTGAACTTCTAGTAGGAGATAAACGCAGTGGAGGTACACTACCGGCCATAAGTGTTTGCCCACCCAAAAATAATTAAGACACGAGTAAAATACTTACTGCAAAATGACAAATTTATTATCTAGTTACATAAAATAAACTTAATATCTTAATACCTAATATAACTTTACAACATTTTAACAAATATTCTCTTAAATTTGTTTAAATTATTTTTTCGTCAATCTCTTAGCTCTTATTACTTCCTGACACAATCTCGGCATCTTCTGGAGTAATTTTCCCAGAGTTTCTGGTTCTATTATATTTACGACCAAGCATCTTGTAGTTGGCCCCATAATGTTTTCGTAGATGTTGGAGGTGTTTTTCACACTTGCCTGTCGAGTTCATCCCATAGCAACTCTATAGGATTCAAGTCGGGGCTGTGAGGAGGCCATTCCATATTAATGATTATTTCCTTCTGTTCTAAGTCATCTAAATCGCCCCGACACGATTTGGATGTGTGTTTAGGATCATTGTCTTGCTGGAACACAAAATTTTCCCCAATTAGTCGTGTTCCAGACGAAATGGCATTTTGTTCCAAAATTTTCCTGTACTGTTCTTTTCTTAAAATACCATCCATTTTAACAAGATGTTCCAGCAAAACAATCCCACACCATTACTGATCCTCCTCCATGCTTTGTAGTGGATGCAATACATGATTGTAGAACTCTTTCTCCTGGTCCTCTTCGAACAAAGGTTCTTCTTTGTGAACCGAATATTTCAAATTTTGATTCATCGGTCCAGAGCACCTTTTTCCAGTCATCACACATCCATTCCTTGTATTGTCTTGCCCAAGGTAGTCGCTTTACTATACTTTTTTACGCAATAGTGGTTTTCGTACAACTCTTCCGAATAAATTTGCATCGCGTAAACGTCTTTTCACCATAGTAACACTAATTGGTTTATTTCGATTAATGTTCATTTCTGCTGCAATTTCCGGACCAGCTTTTCGCCTATTTCTTTTACTTTTTTTTTTAATGTGTGGTGGGTGCTTAGTTGCAGTGACTCCGTAAGCTGTATTACTTGTCTGGCTATCACTGCAACACTTGCGGTGTAGTTTAGTGTGTGTAAGTTGTGTTTAAATGGCTTTGTGACAGCATCATATCGCCTTTTATGATGCCGCGCTGTTAATCACTTTGCTCCCAACAGCGAATGGCAAGTCGATCCGGGATTAAACTCTCTGAAAAAATGTCACCGTCCCTCCAGAGAATTGAACCCCGGCACCTATCGTCCTCTCACAACAATAGTCAGCCGCCTAACCACTGCGGCCATCGACCCGTTAAAAAGACTATTGCTCGATTCTCAGCTGGTGTTGTTATTTTAAATAAACTACCAGTTTCGTTTTATTTTTTAATATTATAGTCTACAGTGCTGCGGCTTAAGTTCAGTAATTTCGCGATTTGTCTGTTACTTTTCTCAGTATCATGATGAGCCACTATAAGAGCACGTATGTCTGTATTTCAACCGTTAGTTCTTTCCTGGGTGGCATTATTCAAAATATCGATTTTATTTTAAAGTAATACACAAACGCTACGACAGCAACTCTTCAAACCTCGACAGTTGAGTGAAAACTAACATTTTTATACAAATACAGTATTTCTCAGAATTTGATTTATGGCCAGATATAGTGGCATTTAAAATTTCTGGGAAAAACGTCTGTATTTAATCGTAAAAATGGTCTTACTTGATAAGTTTGCTTTAAAATACTTTTATTAAATAAATAAAAACCGAAGAATATGTATATATTATGTGTACCTTATAATTCACATTTGAAAACTTTTTACTTTTAGTTAGGTTATAATATTGTTTATTTGAATAATATGAAAATATAGACGTGGGCAAACACTTAGGGCCGCTGGTGTACATTGGATGTTATTGAATATTAGACAGATATACAGATTAATGATATCTCAGATATAGTAGAAATATTTAAGAACTATTTTGAAAGCAGTGTTGAACAAATAGTTGCAAATTCTAATAATCGTGTGGGTTCATAGAAACTAGATATCAAAGAAGACATAGTTCGCTTGCTTAAGTTGAAACCAATTACAAATGAAGATATAATAAAGATTATAAAGAATATAAAGAAAACCTATTCCGTAGATTATATTGATATGCAAATATTACAGGCAGGAGGATCAACTATGTTATTGACAGTTATTGGCAAATATTATTAATAAGTCCTTCCAAGAATTGACGTGAAACAACAATTATCGGAACACCTCCATTTAAACAAGATCTTATTGGCAACCCAATCTGGCTTCAGAGAAAAACATTTATATGAATCAGCCTTGCAGTTGGGTTTAGCACAATGGAATGTGGATATCGGTGATGCAGTGGTGGTAGTGTTTTTGGTTTTCAAGAGGGATTTTGAAATTATAGATAGAGATATTTTAATTAAAAAGTTGGAGCACTATGGTATTAGTGGCGATGTGAATAAATGGTTCAGAAGTTACTTAAGTAACAGATATCAGTGTACTAAAATTGGCAGTACGACATCCAGTGGGAAATATGTTAACAATGGTGTACCACAGGGCTCAGTTTTGGAACCGCTATTGTTTTTACTGTATATTAATGATATTAAAAAATCAATTGCAGATGAGATACTTTTAAATTTATTTACTGATGATATATTGCTATCTGTAGGTTGTCGTAAAAATTTGGATGAAACAATTTCAAAAATGCAAATTGAGTTAAGTAAATTAGAAAAATGGCTAGAAATAAGTAAACAATTTGTAAATATTAAAAAGACTAAGATTATGATATTAGGTAATAAGGATAATGTTAATAGTAGGAAACTGAAATTGTCTGAAGTGGAATTAGATTACGTAAAAGAATACAGGGCGGTTCACCGGGAACTGCCACGATCGATTGCGGGAAAATTATAGCAAGGAATGATCTGAAATTTTGGCACTATACTGAAGTCGATGGGGCCGACTCGCCTAAAATATTTTCAAAATAATAATAATAATAATAATAATAGCTTTTTATTGACGACATTTCATTACATTATAGTAATACAATAACACATGTAACAGTTAGATGGCGGACGCTTCGCTATATACCGGAACTAAGCACCAACTTCGTTACTTTAAATAGAACATCCTGTATATTGACACGTTTCTAGATTCTACGTGAAATTCTAAATATATTTCATGTATAATGTCATATACCTAAGTCTAACCCTTTCTGACTTATTTACATTCTTATGCTAAATTTGACGTTTGCAGGCAGATATTCAATTCCACTTTTTCCGTACAAGGATTAGTTTATTATTTATTTTGAAGTAAGGTTTCTCAAGTAGATGATCTAATTAAATACTATTTGTATAAAATTGTTATAATTATTCGTATAGAGTGTTCGCAATATACGTCTGAAAATGAAATCGAAAAATTACCAAAAGCCAAGTTTTTTTCATGGAAAGTGGCAATTTTTGTAATTTTATCTTGTTCGGCATTAAAAATAAGGGTAACTTTGTATAAGCATGTCTATTATAAAAATGGATAGTTTTCGAAATATTGGCAAGTTAGTATTTTTATCTTCTACAATACATACTATTTGTATTAGTTCCTTTTTTATTAGTTAGCCATGTCAGCGTTTACAAAATTATAAATTTTCAGTTATCAAATAAAAATCATTTACCTTATAATAATTACAATAAGTCATGCCGGAGCGCTTAAATTATACAAAAATGTCTCGAGGTTCAAGGGCGCCAGTTTGAGCATTTATTAAAATAATTGTTTTCATTTAGTTATTGCGTGTATTATTAAGTTTTCTACGTAGATCGTTTAATTATTGTCGTTATTAATAATTGATTTATTTCCCTGGATCTCTGCTCTTACGAATACAAAGTTTCTAAAGTTTTCTATAATACGTTTAATGGGATTGTAAAGACGGTTTCCGTTTTTGCGGTTATGGAGCTACAAATGTATCACATGTTTTTGAAATAAATTTATTACATCCGCCACAAATAATAAACAAATTTCAATAATCATTGTTTGTATAATTTAAGCGCTCCGGCATCATTTATTGTAATTATTATAAGGTAAATGACTTTTATTCGACAACTGACAATTTATAATTTTGTAAATACTGTCATGGCTAACTACATAATTAAAAAAGAACTAATGCAAATAGTATGTATTGTAGAAGATAAAAATACTAACTTGCCAATATTTCGAAAACTATCCATTTTTATAATAGACATGTTTATACAAAGTTAGCCTTATTTTGAATGCCGAACAAGATAAAATTACAAAAATTACCACTTTCCATTTAAAAAAATTGACTTTCGGTAATTTTTCCGATTTCATTTTCAGACGTATATTTCGAACACTCTTTATGAATAATTGTAACAATTTTATACAAATAGTATTTAACTAGGTCATCTACTTGAGAAACCTTACTTCAAAATAAATAATAAACTAATCCTTACATGGAAAAAGTGCAATTGATTTTCTGCCTGCAAACGTCAAATTTAGCATAAGAATGTAAATAAGTCAAAAAGGGTTAGACTTAGGTATATGACATTATACATGAAATATATTTAGAATTTCACGTAGAATCTAAAAAGTGTGAATATCTAGGGTATTCTATTTAAAATAACGAAGTTGGTGCTTACTTCCGGTATATCGCGAAGCGCCGCCATCTTGAAAATATTTTAGGCGAGTGGGCCCCATCGACTTTAGTGTAGTGCTAAAATTTCAGATCATTCCTAGCTATAGTTTTCCCGCAATCGATTGTGGCAGTTCCCGGTGAACCACCCTGTATAAGTATTTAGGAGTTATAATTGATAGTAAAATGACGTTTAAAAATCATTTGAATTATACGATTAGTAAAATAAGTAAAAAGGTAGGGTTTCTTAGAAGAATAAATAATAATTTACCAAGCGAATCAAAAGTAATTGTATATAAAACGATAATTGCACCGCACTTTGAATATTGTCCATCTTTGATAATAGTACGGAGAAAAACAGCCTACAGCGATTGCAAAACAAAGCTCTGCGCATAATTTTAAATGCCGATCGTTATACATACACCTATAGCTAGTATGTTACAAATTTTGCGATTTATATCTGTTAATCAAAGATTAGCCATGCTAAATATGTTGTTTATTTTCAAAATACTAAATAGTTTAATGCCTGATTATCTACTAAGACATATTCGATTTGTACAAGATATTCATAATTATAATACACGGACGGCTGCAAATATTTTTGTGCCCATAGCAAAAAGAGCTGTAACACAGAAATCATTATTTTATACTGGGCTTGTGGAATATAATGGCATACCTTTATATGTATATGTATTAGATCTGTAGCAGTGTTAGGGGAATTTAGACGATTGTTGATTAGTTTTGTAAGAGATAACTTTTAATGTACATAGGATACATTTAATCGTGATTTTTATAACATTTATTGTTGTATTAGATTTTGGATAGCAGAATGTTGCTAATAAAACAGTATTATTATTATTAAACGGGTCGATGGCCGCAGTGGTTAGGCGGCTGACTATTGTTGTGAGAGAACGATAGGTGCCGGGGTTCAATTCTCTGGAGGGACGGTGACATTTTTTCAGAGAGTTTAATCCCGGATCGACTTGCCATTCGCTGTTGGGAGCAAAGTGATTAACAGCGCGGCATCATAAAAGGCGATATGATGCTGTCACAAAGCCATTTAAACACAACTTACACACACTAAAACTACACCGCAAGAGTTGCAGTGATAGCCAGACAAGTAATACAGCTTACGGAGTCACTGCAACTAAGCACCCACCACACATTAAAAAATATATATAGTCCATTCAGTGTAAGTTCCGACATTCACTAAATTAAGGGGATTCAGGGAGGCATCCTAAGATCGAATTTCACTAACTACATAATACGATAAGACCATTACTAAAAACAAACGTATTTCGCATATTACCCTCTCCAAATTGCACATTTGCCAAATATGTGCCAAATGTTGAACAACATACTTTGACAATTGACATTTGAATTAATTGCTACCGATTATTTCCTTATTACTGCGTATTTAACTCCGGAAATGTGAAGCAATTGTATCGACCATGGTGAAAAAATTATAGAGGACTGGTGGAAAAGGGAGGTTGGATTTGATAAAAATGAAATGGCAGAATTTATTATCAATTTGGATACAAGTGATAGTGATTAGGACAGTTTATCTATAGATGATTCCGATTAATTTTAGACCACAAAAATAAGTTTTCGATCTGGTCTCTAATAATGCTGTGTGTAATTTGTATCAATAAATCTTAAAGCAAGTGGTTGCCTTATTGTAATTTTGTAATATGTTTGCATATTGTGTGTGTTTTGTATATTTGCCGTAGAATTACTGCATTGATTCTATGAAATATTCTTGTTGTAAATAAATACTTTGTAGTTCAATATAGAAATAAGTTCATTTATAATCTCTCTTCCTGTCATTTATAACTTCTATCGTATAATTTGGATTATGTTCATACATTATTGCAAACTTCTATATTAGTGTTGTTTCTTATCCACTTCAATTATATTTAGTAAACCTTCAGGTAAAGGAATGCGATCTTTCTCATATTTATTTCATGTATCATTCATTACAGTTTGTCGGTTTGTATCTTGCAGGAACATATGGAAAGTAATATTAACTCTTCTAATATATATGTCTATATTTATGTATATAGTTAAAAACATTTCAACGACTTTTAAATTTCATGAATAACTAGGTACCTACTTAATTTTTACGCGATCACGTCAATAAAAATCAATACAAAAACATAACCTATTCTTACTCGCATGTGACGTGCATGTGACGCGACAACAAGGCGGAGGGGATGTGACAATAAAAAAATCGGAACTTACACTGAATGGACCATATATTATTATTATTACTTATGGCCAATCTCTCTTGTCTCTGTAACTATTAATTTTTTGTAGGAGGAGAGGACTTGTGTATGAGATAGCTTTCGATTAGATATGGAGTTTTGCTTTGGGCAACACAATTCAAACCACACTACCTTTTTCAAGCTTACGCGATATAATCAGCAATTAAGAAGATATTGTCTGACCATAAAAGCAATTAAATCGAGCATAAATTTGAATCTAAAACAGTGAAAAATTACTAACGACAAAGTAGTTTACAAACTATTCCTATTATCCAAGTTTCGCGTCTTCGTGTAATTACTACAACGTCCACAGTTTAACACTGGAGTACTGCATGCACACATAGGAGTCTACGCTTAATTAATCTCCGCATTGAGATTTCAATCAAGGCTTAATGGAGTGTGACATAACACAGACAAGCATGTGAAGAAGTTCGTGCATTTATCTTCCTTTGTCTGTACGGTATCTAGAGTTACTTAAATGTTACAAAGGCAATCATGTGGAATCTTATACATTAACTCGAATGGCGTTGGAAGTTTTTAGATGAAGTTTGAGGGTTAGATACTTTTGTGTAATTGTATGTATGCTAGTCTTATACGATAAGTACAATAGCATTGTTAATGAACTAAAAAGAAAATACTGTTGATGTGGTCTTTGACTGTGTATAATTTTATTTCTGCTTATTCAACAGACAAACATAATTTAATAAAAAAATCCAAAAGTTCCATGTTTCTCTTCAACGTTTTCCTCAAAGCAGTTTCGTAACAACAGAACACTTCAGAAAGCGCTTCAACAACAGAAGCAAAGCAAAAAATAGGACGATCCATTTTCTATATTAATTTATCGACAGCGGCAAGTGTTTGCGCTTTCTAGTAGAACAAACAACCCTACCGCGCTGTTATTACGAAAAAACACTCGTATTAGATTAACGAAGCGAGAGAGTCGCACAATCGTCGAAACATATTTCAGATAGGTGAAGAAAATTGCGTACAATAAACACATTTTCCGAAATAATCGCCGTAAAGCACTTCGTCGCACTCGAAGCTAGCGACGACGTTTGAAAGTAAATGGTGGAAATCGTTGGAACGAGATTACGGTGTATTGTTAACGGAATAAAAGCTTCTACGGTACACAAATGATACAAACCAAATGTAAAAGGTTTATGAAAATGCTGTAAATGTATGAATAGTGTTTACGTACACTTCTCTTGTTACGCGATAGAAGTTGTTTCGATCGTAAATACCTTAAGAAGGTTGTATACTCAAATGATGCTTTCGGTGTAGTAGTCTTTTATGATTTTATAAAACGCTGAATTAATGCATCGATTACTTTTATTTGATTATATTCGGCAACAAATTTTAATCTTTTTATTTTTTCTTTAGTAACTATGTACAGTTTTGCTTCATCTTACAGTCGAAATAATAACAATAAAAACAAGTTTATTTTGGCACGTCAGGTTTTAATACGAACGTCCTGTCTTAAAACGTTTCCCTTTGTTTGTTTGTTGACATCGCATGATTAATTCAAAAGTTAATACATAAATTAACTATATTAAACGATATCATAAAATGTCCATTTCCACATAATTTAACTTAATTACGCACCTAATCATATTAAACTGTAACCGATTAGGGGTTAAATAACGCATCGATTATCAACTTTATAGCACCAATACTCAAATTAGCTTACGGTTTATCCATACGTATAACGACCGAAAATTTAGCGATAAGGATATTAGAAGATACCCAGGAGAACAGCTTAGTATGCTCGGAATACTTACCACGTTAATAAGGATCCAACGCGGCCAATATAGCCTGCATATTAATCACCGATTAATTAGATTATGATTCGGAATCGCAGTTCCCATTACAATTAATTACGACAGTGATATGTGGGCAAGTACTAGACCCTTCCCAGTGCCTCAAGTAGGCGTATCCTCCGTATATGGGCGATGAGGATGTACTAACTACATTGGTATTATATAGGACAGCTCCTCTGCCACCCTTGTATTGCTCGCGTAAGTATTTCAACAACGCGGTCTAATTAAACTAGTTTATTACGGGTTCGCGATTAAAATTCAGGTTATGCTTGACACGTCAGATATAAGTAGGTCGTGAGTGGATGTCGTAAGCTGAGGACTGCTTTATTACCTCTTCATGCTACACTTTGAGATATTTGTATGAAAATGACGACTAAAATCATTTGGTGGAATATAAATGAAATAATTATACAAGAATAGATTATTTGCGGATATTAAAGGAAAAATAGGTAAATGTAGACGGATGTGGGCGATGTCAAGCAGAAAATTGACTTTTGTACCATGCCATATATCATTATGGAAAAGATATCGTCTATTGATGGAGACTCTTGCCCTTGGCGTAGAGTTTATTGAAAACAATCAACACTAAAGGGGGTCGATTGAGCTGATTTCTGCAGACATTGCTGAAAAAGTAGAGAAACTTGTTTTCTCGCTTAAAAAATAATTGCAAAATAATCGGCATTTCACCTACCACACCTTCATCGTCCATCAACATCTTGGCATGTATAGTGACCTTCAAAAGTATCCGGACACGACTAGATAGAGAAATACCTTGCGCTCAATACTTTATTCCAAAGAGACGCAGGACCAGCTTACTACCTGTTGAGTGTAAAGGTAGTTTGTCGCTCTTACAATAACATTGCAGTGTATAAACGCATATATGGTAAAATATTAGAATGAAGGAATTCAATCTTCTGTAATGTTAAATGAGTGAAATAGTTGTTCTATATCACAAATATTTTTCGAGTTGTCCGTTTTAGTAAAAATTAATAAATATATAGGTACTGCATATATGACTCCTTTATTGAAATGTAAATCGTTTAATCTATTATGAAGAGCAACATTGATTGAGAAAAATCATACTGTCAATATACCTAGCTGCTAATCATTAGGTACCTTACGATCTGTCGGATAGTAATCGTTTTAATTATTTATTGAAATAAGGCAGTCGAACATAAAATTAGGTATTACATATATAATGACCAGTATAAATAATGACCAGTATGGACAATGACCAGTATGGATTATGATCAGTATGGATAATGCCCAGTATAGATAATGACCAGTATAGATAATGACCAGTATAAATAATAATCTGTATAAATAATAACAAAAATGACAAATGTCAGTACATTTTGACACCTGATGACGTCACTCATTTATTGAAAGCATAAAGATAGTATAATTTTACTACAGGGTGTTCCATTTAAATAAGATGAGAAAATAATGCATTTGTTTTTTGAATCGCCCTGTACACAGTTTTCTCAATATTGGTAAAATATAACTTTGCTATAAAACTGTAGCAATATAAAAACGTCAAGAAACTCTTCCTTATTAATATGCAGTTTTATATTCGTTTTCAGTCATTTTCGTATGCCAAAAGTTAAAGTTGAATGAACTTCTAGCGTACTGACCTTGAAACTCTAAAATTTTGGAAATCTAAAATCCTATTGGTTGTTGATTGTCCGCATTGCATGTGAAGCCACCTTAAGACTGTCTACAATGATTTTTGTACATAACGCTTTGTCATATCTGTAATATTAATGGATATATTGACCTTTGACGCACTAATGCCTCACTCTGTATATGCATTTGTACATTACAATGACAAACTACGGTTATACTCAGCAAGTTGTAATCTGGCCCTGCGGCTCTTTGGACTAAAAAGTACTGAGCTCAAGATATTTCTCTATCTAGACGTGTCCGGATACCTTTGAAGGTCACTGTACAAGTTCTGTGCAAGATGGGTGCCGAGAATGTTCACTTTGCGTCAGAAACAACAATGCATAGAGTGCTCACGTGAGCTCTTGAATTTGTGCAGCAAAAGCAGGGAAGAGTTTATGAAGCGAATTATGACTGAGGGGTGAAATTTGAGTTCATCACTACCAGCCCGAGTCAAAACCTTATAAGAAGAATTTCCAGGAAAAAGATTTGCTAATGATGAAAAAGTAAAGTCAGTCATTTCTATATATTATGCAAGCCTTTACCTTTTAAGTTAGCTGTACGAGGAGATATTCAAGAATTCTTAGCCTAGTATAAAAGCAAACAAACTTTAAAAGTCAGAATATTTCATTATTCCACATACTCTACTCTTAATTGGATACATTTATTACATTATTATTATCTTGCTCTGCAAACCAGGCCTCCACAGCTTCTATCATCTCTTCGCTGAAAGAAAGCTTACGACCTTCTACTTAACTTTTTTTCAGTTGAGGAAAGACATGGTGGTCGGACGGAGCCAGATCTGGTGAACCATGAATTGTTTGCATGGCAACATTTTGTTTGCTTATAGAAGCTATTATAGAATAGGCTAAAAATGTTTCAATACCTCCTCGTAACTCTTGTGAACGGCTACGTTGTCGTGCAAAAGGAGAACACCTAGAGTCTATTTTTAGACTAGAAGTTTAGTTAGACCACAACCTTCCTAGCCAATATTAACAACTTGTAGTTCTTAAACGGTAGACGGAGCAGCGCCTTTCTAGTTCTAGTGCATAATTCTTGCTTTGACTGTAGCTCGTAGTGGTGAATCCAATTTTTGTCCCCAGTCACAATCCGCTTCATAAATTTATCATTCATTCACCAGATACACAAACAAAAAAGCTTCTCTGAGAAATAAAACAAGTCCAAGTACTGATCCTTGAGGAACATCGCACTACATGGATGTTGTTTCTGAGTACTTATTAACCTAACTTAGGATCTCATTACTACCTCACTAATGTCATATACATATATCCAGCTTTTTAAAGAAAATAGCGCTGCTTAAAACATTATTTCACGTATCGGTAAATATATTAATTGTTAATGAAACATCCGGATTTTCTAAAAAATCTGAACCAATTCAATCCAATATGCGCTGGTTCGTAATTGAATCGTAACAATATATCAAAATCAAGCATTTATTTATTTATACAAGATTACTGAATTACTTTTTCAGCAAGCATATTCGATTTCGTGAACTAGCAGCTTACCAAGCTAACTAGATATCAATGCACCCTTATTTAAATGTATCTTTCTAAAAAATCGCTTTCTTCCTTTTCATTGGTCCTCGCGGTGTTCTATTCTCCGATTGCAAATCTTGACTTCTTAATTTCCGGTCCTTGTCACTCGATTGTCCGAATCGGATTTCCAATGGATAAAAGCTTACGATGTTTCGAGTTTTGCATCCATTTCATCGTAACCCATTTTCTTATTTCGTATAATGGTGTTTCTCCGACAATAAGTATTGTATGATATCTAGAATTACCTGTCTCTTCTTTCAACGGAGAATGCCATTGACAACCTCAGTATTGCATTTTACAGATTTCGCTCGTATTATTCAAAATCCTTTCGCAACTCCGATTCCATTACGGCAGCTTGACACTTCCAATTTAACGAAAAACTATGTAAATCTCGTTAAGGCGTCTGTATCCTGCTTTTACGCGGAAAGCTTTTTTAAAGCGCCAGTAGTATTATTTACATAACTAAATTTGACAATATTTCAAATTTATATTTTATTTGTATGACAAACTTACTCATCGTTTCTCAAAAAAACTTAACCGAGACATTTACTCTTAATAAAGGGGAAACTTCACTGTAACATCATGACGTAAACATGACTAATAAAGTTGATAGCGTTTCACAGGACGACAAAGATGCCAGATTTATATACTATACTATATTCACATTCTGCTTCCGTAATTGATATTTTACGGATCACGTCACAAACGTAATAAACAGGGTTGGCAGCACTGTATTCATGGTTTTCTTGGACGTATTCAGCGATGCCAGTCGACGATATCGACGTCACGCACGTAACTAAATGAATGCCTTCTGCAACCAACCAACAGTACCCTGTTCATATTAGCTAGGCGAGGCGAAATTTAATCCGTTGACATGGGTAGATTTAATAACTGGCTGAATATGAGAAAATGGGATAAAGTAAATATAAGAAAGACTTCTAAACAATTGCATTGTGATGTTGTACAGTAAACGTTGACAGAATCTAGATTAAACCGATATAGCTTTGTTCAATATAACAATAAGAAAAAAAGAACAAAAGATTATTTTCTAGATAGAGTTTCTTGACCTTGTGCGTTGAGATTTTAAGCGATATTTAAGGATTACAGATTGAAACAGATAAAAGGAAGAAGGGAATCGTCATTGAATGAGTGTCCTCAACAAAAACATGATAAATGCCCTCCTATTAGTTGGTATGGTTGTGCCACTGTGTTGTTCACTCGATAAGGATACATCGATGAATAAACATCAAATTTAGTACATGTCCCTTTAAGTACGACTGAAGAGCAAACAAATGGTTTCAATCAATTTTTCCAAAAAACATCATCATCACAGTAACGACTCATATCCAAAAATTATAGTTTCAGAAATTTTGGCCGCGATGGTGGCAAAATCTCTCTTGCTGGGGTCCAGCAGAGCTTTACTCTTAGTGGCGAAAACATTAATGAACTTTTTTGACTCTTTTAGTTTTGGAATGTTAGTGTAGTGTAAGATTTTTTGATCAGTCTCCCACTTTCGAAAATAAGCCTTTGATAAGGCTGTAAAATAGCTCTAGTCTAATGAATACACATCAATATGATCGTATTTCTTTAAGCCAGAGCTTTGAAACTGAGCAGATAGTCGCAGGTTAGTTTCGATTGGAAGATATACACCAGTAAAGCCTTTAGTGCTGCTTGATTGTCTGAGAAAATGTATTGCATTCACTTTGGTATTTATTATTGTTATTATAATCAATACACCTTAAAATGACCCTAAGGGTGTCAAGGTATACATTTAATTTTCAATATGTAACTTAATTCTATTTTCTATTGTAAACGCATTTTACCCATTCTTTCTTATTTTTTGCCGCAATTTCTGCTTCTCTCCATGTCATTCCACGTTTTTGAAAGATTTCCGCTACTGTATTGTCCTATGTATTCTTTGGTCTGCCTCTCTTCCTCTGCCTTGCTTCTTTCATACGCACGACGTGTCCGAACCATTTCAATTTCTGTCTCTCTATACTTTCAAGGATCGCTTCTGTATTTAGGTCTTGCCTTATCAACTTCATTTCTTATTCTGTTTCTGCATGTAACTCCTTTGACTGCTCTTAAATACTTCATCTCCAGCGCTTGTAATTTAGATTTTCTTTGATTATTTAATATCCAGTTTTCACACCCTTCATATGTTAGTATTGGTTTATATAATTTCCCTATTTCTTATAAAAGTCCTGTTGAGTGTATAATAGAACTTTGTCGTACTTCTTTCAATTCTGCCATTAATCTCTGTCTTCTTTCCTTCTCTCTAAATGTTTACTCCTAAGTATTGAAATGTTTCAACTTGTTCGATGTCCTTTCCTCCTACTTTAATTGTTAACTGTTCATGATTTTTCCCTATCGCCATGACTTTAGTTTTGTCTGTGTTAATTTTCATGTTTCTCTTTTTCAGTGCTGTTTCACTTTGGTAACGTATTTTTAAATATTCCTATGTACAATGTCCAATAGCATCTATGTCTACCTGAAAAATTGACATACCTACTTGTACCTGGCGCAACTGAAACTTTACAGATTGGCCCGTCAATACCTATTTTCATTCATGTGTCTGTTTTGGATCTATCTGTCTGCCAAAGTCAACCCTAGATGTTATCTGGTCTTTTAGTTTTGCCAACTCTTTGCTTTTTTGGGTTTTCTGTATTTTTTCGGTTTTTGGCTAGCACACTAAATACGCGGACGTGACTGTAGGTCTAACTATAGCCAAGTAGATCCGAGGATCTACTTAGACCACATAGTCATTGAGTGGTCATTATACCTAGGGAGAAAAATCATGCCAGTGGTGCTGCCATCTATGGGTTAGATCTAAGATATGTCACACCATCCTCGTGAATTTTCTTTTTCTGTCTCTAACTCATCAAAGAGGAAAGCAATCAGTATTGCCAATGCGTGCCTCAAGGCTTACTGCTGGAGC
This sequence comes from Holotrichia oblita, assembly GCA_023690525.1. Lineage (NCBI taxonomy): Eukaryota > Metazoa > Arthropoda > Insecta > Coleoptera > Scarabaeidae > Holotrichia > Holotrichia oblita. The sequence continues at coordinate 194,898,333 of CM043015.1, forward strand.
CTGAATTATTTATCTTATACACCAGCGATGTTCCAGTCAATATGAACACTCGTTTGGCGGTCTATGACCGTATAGTCAGGTCATATATACATCGTCAAGAAACGATGTACTTGTATGGAGAAGATTACAAGGATCGTAATCACATCTGGGGGACAGGAGTTGCCCTGGAGTACCCAGGTCAGGTACAGTATCTTAACATGGTGCTCGACACAAAGCTTACATTTAGACGCCATTTTTCGATGGTGGCATCCCGATTCATTCAGGCACGTTCGGCTCAGGCTCCCCTGATTCGCTGGAAGACTTCCCTCAGCTTAAGGCTGGAATTGTTGATCTTCTGGGTGCTTTTCGAGCCGATACGGTGCCCTCACCTGGTCCAGCGCCTATAAGTCGCAGATCAAGACGCTTAATGTTCTTCAGAACGGGGTTCTGTTCATAATTGTGGCAGCATACTGGTTCGTCGCTAACGCCCAGATCCACAGACATCTTGATCTTTCGATCTGAGCAATCGTGTGCTGGCGCTGGCCAGAAAAACCTTAGAAAGGGTCGCGTGCTCGGAGAACCAGTTGGTCCAGCATCTCGAGCGATGAATTTACCTCTAACCCCGAGGTTAGATGAGCCGCATATCAGATGACAAAAAGATTCGTGGACACGTAGTGCAACATTAGGAAAACTGGGACTCTCGTCAGTATCACCAATGCCAAAGATGAGCTACTGCTGACTTTATTCAAAATCGTAAACAATGATGACATTACGTCATAAATCTTCGCTAAAACGTGACCTACACTACGAATTCTTTATTATAATCAAGCAAGCTTAATATTTATTTTAAAAAAAGAGAATAAATAAAATATTGACTTCATTGGTTGGACATGTAAAAAGAACTACAGAAAATCTTTGGTCGTAAGATTCATACACAAATTACAGTCATATTTTGCTCTCTTTAAGTGTACATTTTACGAATATACGAACGTAAATTTTCCTGCATACAACTCCTACTTATATATTAGATCACTACTTGGGCGGTAACTACACTATTTGTCGGATCCCGACACGATAATATATCATCTGGTAACTTGATTTTCTTATAATTCTGAATGTAGAAGCATTATACACGTACTGGAAGCGAGATTAGGGTTTTTACGTTCAGAAACGCAGTATACGCCTTGTTTGTTATTTTCTCCAGCATTAACTAAATCATATATGTCGAGCGTTTTTAATACTGCACTCGTGAGAAATTGGTTGCAGAGATATATTTTCCGCTTTTCTGCATTCGGATATTTTTCACATATATGTATGTGTACATACAACAACATACTTGGCGTTCGTATACAACATTTTAATTCGTCTAGCGCAACAAATAAGCAGGAGAGGGCTATACTTTATCCCCAGCATTGGATAGATGGATAATAACATGAATTTGTGGAAGTGCAATAACATCCTCTAGATGTTGAAGTACGCGAGATTAAAACATTAGCATATCCTGCTCATTGTTGCCTGAAAAGTTATACATGCTATTTAGTTAAGCTGTATAATTTCTATTAATACTGCAATTTATTACCTGTAGTACAATTTCGCTGCGAGAATTATTTTTAACAATTTCCGCGATGGAACGTGGAAGTCATGCTGGGAAAATTGGAAAAATAACGCAGATGTAATTGCGGTAAATATAATACAAGCAATAAATTACAGTACTGCAAGATACAACTAAACACGTGTTGGGTAACAGTTGTTTTATTTCTTGCGATATGAATCAGTAAGTAGTAGTTATTTAATTGAAGCCAGCTGAAATCAAATTTTCTGTTTTTTTCTCGTGTAAGTACATAATTGAGGAAGAACATTAATAACGTACAAGCAACATATGTACTATTATGCAAGTACTGATTATAAACAAACTGGTATTCTTGAATTATAATAATACGCATGGTTTTAGTTGCATAGGCACTCATAGCAATTCTTAATAACAGTATTTTCCATTTGACTACTTCATAAATGTCTATATAGAAATCATGTTAGAATAAATGTAAATATTCTTCTGTTGTTTACTTTGACGAAAGACTATATAAACCAAAATTTTTATCAAGTCAGAAATCATTGTCGGAAAGCTAGAGGTAGATTTTCTAGTCATAATCTTGAATGGTAAAATGGTGTTTTCCAAAAACCATAACCAAGGATATAGAAGGCAAAGAAGTAGGCCCTTTAAAGCCAAGGTCTTCATTTATAGTCCGACCTGTGAAGGAACTTAGTGAGGACAGTGATCACGCCAAAAAGTACAGAGTTAAAAAGTTTTCCTACAGTGTACCATCGCTACACGACGAGGCATGGAGTAAATAAGTCGTTTTATGGTAGCGAAAGGGTTGGCCAACTGTGCTATTTCAACTCGCCTCCATAGCTCCTCAACGTTAACCGGAGGAACCGGATAGCGTTGAAATGTCCGACCAATCATATCCCAGACCATTTCGATTGGATTCAGATCCGGAGAACAAGCATTCGTACGTTGTGCTCTTCCACAAAGGACTTTAGCTTGGTTCAGAGGTGCTCGTTCACGCGGTCCAATTTTACAAGAGAAAGTCCGGTTTTATGCAACATCTTTAAAAATTGAAAATTTCACTGAAAATAACGGTTAGTTCCTCAGATTCTGCACAAGAAATAACATTGTTTTTCGGGCTATTTGTGGTGAAAAAACCAGTGTTGATTGGATCGCAAGATTGTCTGATATCACACAAAATTTTGAATCCAAAGACATATACAGCGCGGATGAAACAGGTCTCTTTTATCGAACAGTTCCAACTAAAACGTTAACGCAAAAACATAGTGAGTCTGTTGGTGGTAGAAAAACCTAAGAACCGAATTACAATTTTACTATGTGCCAATGGGCTTGACGAAAAAGAAATTCCTCTTGTTATCAACAAGTCGCTAAGACAAGGGTGTTTTAAGAACCTCGATATGTTTAAGATAGGAATGTATTGGTTTGCAAACAAAAAATCGTGAATGGCATAGGTGATTGCTTAAAAGAATTTGATTCAAGGAAATGGAAAGAAAAAAGGAATGTTCTACTTTTATTAGACAATGTACCTTTTATTAGACAATACACCGTGTCATCCAAGAGACTTGAAATTAACGAACGTGAAAATAGATTTCTTACCTGCCAATACCTCAAGTAATTTACAACCTGTAGATCAAGGAATTATACAAAATTTGTGATGCCAATTTCAGAGAGTTTAAGTTCTGTAAGGTCATTAAAAAAACTTTCTAGAGAGCTGGGAAATAACGATTTAAATAACTTATTATGTGACGTGAAATTTCTATTTGAGAAAGGGATTTTCAACAAAAAAACTAAACCACTGCGTCTAAACGTCTATTTTAGATTATTTTAAAATATAATGATGATGATGTATTTAAATATATTTATTATTTATATTAGATTTTTCAACTATGTTTATTTGTTATGTTTAGTGTACAATACAAAAGCTATTTAGATTGATTATATTGCATCTTCAAATAAGTTTATTGTTGTGTCATATCCTTATATAAATATTAAACCTTAAAGTGGGAGGTATTCAGGTACATATATCTTGCAAGGTGACCAACTCCAGTAAACGACCAATATTCTATTGAATTTCTAGTGGTCCTTTAGTAGGAGTTTCACTGTATGCTTCCACTAGGCAACCCACAGATGTCTTGCCTCGACCCACTGGCGCCGTGTACTGCAGTGATCGCGAGTCAGTGGAATCCGCTACAACGCACGACACGTTCGGAATCGACCCTTTAGCAAACGTCCTCTTAATTAATAACGTTCACGTAATTAATACGCCTTCCCTTCCTACTACCCAAACTGCTCCAAGTTGCCTTAAGAAGAACATACGCGACGCCATAGCGCTGAACACAAAGGCGCGGTCCTCGCGTGCTGTGGTCACGCTGGGCCATCATGCTCGCGGCTGAAGGCGCGTCTTCCTTGGCTCATCCCATTCTCGCCATGCCCGTTGCACTGCGAACAACAACCGCTTGAAACGGCGCGCAATTTTACGGATACACCTGCCATTGTGCATCTCCACAACCATTCCTCGCTCACACTCGCTCAGATAACGCGAACGGCCTTCGATTACGAACATAATTCCCTTTTGCACCACAGTAAGAACGGCCGTTTTTCTAACTCGATCAAAATACACGCTCTTCTAACGGTTCTGGGTATTATATGCATGCAGCAGTACTTCTTTGCGTAATGCCGTTGAAGTACACCGGTACAAGTTTTCTAGAAAGATTGATTAGAGACGCGGAGGTCCAGTAAGCTTGACGACAAGATCCCCAAACTTGATCAGTTAACTATACAAACGCAAATTCAATAAGGCAAACAATCTCACTTGATGTTTTAGTGCCGTTAACTGTGACTAGCATGTCTATAAACAGCAAATAAAAAAGATAATTATATGTATAAAATATGACAGAAATTGACATAAAACGATATAATCTAGTAAGACATATTTTACATCGCACTTTACTTGATATAATATTTATCTTTCAAGTTTATTTTCCCCGGATTAAGGTTTCGTCCCTGTCGCATCGTGTTCGTATACGTTAATAAAAAGTTTCGCTCATAAATGGCCTAACACCGCATTAAAGCAACATTAAACTTTATCTCTTTCAACAAAATTTTCGAGTAATATCATTTTACGACTCCTAAGAGCAAAAGGCTCAGTTTAAATAAAAAAATAAAAACAGAAGGAAACAAATTTAACGAAGAAGAAATGGTTACATGATAACAGTTTATCGGTTTCAATTAAACAACACATTTTATTAATTTAATCGTGTATTAATTAGAGCAATTTATAACGCCTGCATATGTAGAATTAATTAAAGAAATAGATGACATGAGCGTATAATACATATAACGGTTCCGCGTCTACAAACATCAGATCAAGTCGGCAATATCATCTCTTAAGATGTTTCGTATTAAGGAATAATAAAACAAACAAATGTTTTATCGATTTCCGTTACTCCGTAAATGACAAGTTGTAATTACTTCGCGTATTATGTACAATTTCAGAATTCTAATCAACAATTATTGTAGACTGCCATTAGAGTCTCCATAATGGCATTACGATTGATATAATGAGGCACTTCGCGTTAATAACATATTATATCGAACGTTTACTTGGAGGTTCCAGCAATATCAGTTAACATTAAATTCTACTTATGTACTTTTTTTAATGCTAAGACTCTCACGTAACGCTGGATTATTGCATAAATATTAAACTGCTAGTATTGATTTTAATGAGTATCATATTTTGTAGAATTAGATCGCGTTTTATAACTGTTTGTTTAAATAATCTCGTATGGTAGTTTAATTTCTTTAGCATACGCTTATATGAAGGCATTTCGCTGTTATTCATTACTTAATTATGTCACATCATTCATAAAATAAAGATTAATTTAAAATAGCTTTTATAACGCAAACTTTTTATTTCTTCGTTTTGAAATGCTTATACCAGGTGTTCAGTTTCTATTGAGCCTAAAAAAAGCCTTTTTCCGAATATCTTCTTTCGCAGACCGAGGCGAGGATCTTCCCGTTTCTTTGTGAATATTTCTAAAACGTCGAACGGCACGAGAATTGGAATTTAGAGAGACGGAGCACCGGATGGCGAAGTTATCAGCCTGTGGGCTCCCTTCCATCTTCCAGGCCGAAAGAATTGCCATTCAATGAATCCTAAATTGTCCTATTCTTTGACCGTGTTTGATATTTTTTTTTCCTAATTTTATTGGGTAATGACGGTCGATTTCATTTAATTTTCTATTTTACATTTCGATACATATGCAATGCATGTCGTACTTACATGTAAAGATAAATGCAAGTTTGTCTAATACATTTACACAAACAAAATAATATCAAATTGTCTTATATTACTTTATATTACAGATTATATATAAGGTGCAAAAAAAAGAATTCAATTATAGAATAATAGAAAGATATAATCTAGTTTTTATGTGTAGGTATTAAGTAATTATAGTTGCTGCTAAGATATTGGCTTACCCAAAATCCACAAAGACAACATGCCCCTACGTTCCATTGTCTCCAGCATACAATCACACCTACTTACAATATTTCTAAATTTCTGGCCTCCTCAATTTCTAGTATTTTGGGAAAAAATAAATTTCACGTTAAAGACTCTTGGGATTTTGTTAAATTTATTAAAAACCAAAAAATGCCCAATAAATTTAAATTTATGAACTGGATGTTAAACAGGGTTTATATTTATTTTCATATTCTTATCTTATGTCGTTTGCTGAGCCCATTACTGTTTGCGGCAGTGGTTGATGACGCAATAAAGATAGCAAAGAAGGAAATGAAGAAACTAAGGCTGGGAAAATGGAAAATGGAAGAAACAAAAATAGCAGAACTCATGTTTGCTGATGATATAGCAGTCCTGGCGGAATCAGAAAAACAACTACAACACAACCTAAATACACTACAAAACGAACTGGATAAGATAAATATGAAAATAAATATAAGCAAGACAAAAAATATGATTATATCGAAAGGAAACAAAACACATGACATTAAAATGAACGGACAAAACATAGAACAAGTAGAAAACCATAAATATTTGGGAACGGTCATAGAGAAAAATGGAAAAATAGACAGTGAAATAAACGAATGAAAAAAGCAGGAAAAATATTCAACACAATGAAAACGATATTCCTAAATAAAATAGAAATTGACGAGGAAATAAAAGCCGAGGTAGTAAAAAAAAAATTGTCAGACTCACAATAACAACGAAAGCGAAACGAAACGTTGACAGAAAAACAGAAATCAAGAATAAACGCAATGGAGATGAGATTCCTCAGGAAAAGACAAAATAACAAGTGAAACATTTAGACAGCAACTACGAATAGAGCCCGTAAACGACAAAATAGGAGAAAACCAGCTAAAATGGTTCGGACACGTTTGCCGAATGCCAGAGGCAAGACTTCCAAGAAGAGTATATGAAACAAAAACAACAGGTAAAATGCCAAAAGGAAGATCTAGGAAAACATGGGAAGAGAGACTAAGAGAAGTAGCCAAAAAAACGAGGTATTCAATGGAAAGGAATAAAGAAAGAAACAAAAAACAGAAAACTGTGGAGAGAAAAATACATGAGAAGGAATGAATAACCTCAACTCAAACTCAACTACACGTCGCGATAGGAAGGTACAAGATTAAGAAGACGAAGAAGAACAAATTTTAGTACACTTTAATTATTTCCATGAACGCTTGCAATTTACAATCGAAAATGAATGCAATAACTCACTCAATTTTCTTGATATTACAATATCACATAAAAATGACAAAATATTTACCGATTGGTTTATCAAACCTATAAATTCTGGTAGATATCTCAACTACTATTCTAACACCCCAATTAAATACAAGATCAGTACGATTAACAATCTGGTTGATCGTGCTTACTCATTTTCAGAACCAGAAAATCTCTGCAAAATCAGAGACATTTTTACCAAAAATAACTATCCATATCATTTTTCTAACAAATACATTAATAAAAGACTTAACTATAAATCCTCTCAAAAAAACAATATTCAAACGCAAAACAGCAATAAAAAATAACAATAGACTCGTATTGGCTTACCATATACAAAAAATATCTCCGAAAACCTAAAAAAATTACTGACAGCATATTGCCGATAAACCAAATGACTCCAACCAATCCTTCTTCACTATAACTAAAAACTCTATTAATCAAAATAATCAATCAAATTTAATTTACAAAATTAACTGTAAAAACTGCGATGGTACTTATATTGGCCAAACCATACAGCATTTAGATAAAACAATATACGCATACTATTACTCAAATATACAATTATAAATCAACAGCACTAATTAAACACGTATTAGATCAACGTGACAACTTTGATTATGATAAAGTCACCATTTTAGAAAAAGAAACCAACTATCACAACCGTATATGCTTTATATCAAAAAAGACGAAAATGCTATCAACGACCGAAGTGATATTCAATATCTTAGCAGCAACTATAATTACTTAATATCTACACATAAAAACTAGATTATATCTTTCTATTATTCTGGAATTAAATTCTTTTTCTTGCACCTTAGATATAATCTGTAATATAAAGTAGGTAATATAAGACAAATTTTTTACATACACATCTCTGGTTTTTTTAAATCTGTTTTTAAAGTTTGATACTATTTTATTTGTGTAAATATATTAGACAAACTTGCATTTATCTTTACATGTAGGTACGACCTATTTTTAATATGTAAACATTTCAATTAACGTATGTATATATTTTAAAATTACTATACAATTTAATTCGCTAACATTTTAGTTGAAAAGGATACGATTGCATATGTATCGAAACGTAAAATAGAAAATTAAATAAAATCGATCGTCATTAGCCAATAAAATTAGAAAAAGAATTACATCAAACACGGTCAAAGAATAGGACAAAATAGGATTCAGTGTCCTGCGGGTAGTTTAAAATACTCCCCACGCAGGATTGAATGGCAATTATTTCGACCTGGAAGATGGAAGGGAGCCCCCAGTCTGTTAACTTCGCCATCGGGTTCTCCGTCTCCCCAAATTCTAATTCTCGTACTGTTCGGCGTTTTAGGAGTATTCACAAAGAAACGGAAAAATCCTCGTCTCGGTCTGCGAAAGAGCGTTTTGAAGATATTCGGAAAAAGGTCTTTGTTAGGCTCAATAGAAACTGAACACCTGGTATAAACTTTACAAAACGAAGAAAGTACTTTTTCTGATATTTTTGTTGATAACCTTTTTACTTTAGCTCTTGCGCAAATTGTTCAAATCTTTTTTCTTCCTGATTAAAGTTTCCAGAGAGTTCCTACAAGCTTAATTTCTTTCATTATCTATACGACTAATTAGTAGTGTACTGTATCACTATGTACAATATAATTCTATGTATACATACGCTATATAAGTATATAAAAATGAATACGTTTAATTAGAGCCTAACTTTTTTTTCAGGTAAATTCGACAACACTGGAATTGCGGCGGCAAACTTCGACGAGAACTTAGGACGAGTGGTAACGTTAAGGCTGCACGTGCATTCAGATAGCGACAACTGGGCCATACTCAGCGAGGTGAGTGAATGAATAGGTTGCATACGATAAAATGTTGGACTATGCGCGTACCTCACGTATATGTCCTTTTTCGTTGGCAATTCAAAGGAAGCGAATTACACATTGTTCGCGTAGTTACGGACTAACATATCTACTAAATAATTGTACAAAGGACCATAGAATACGTACTACGTATAAACATACTCGTCGAGAGTTTATAAAGCCTTATCTACGAATGTTCACACTGAATTTATAATGTATACACGTTCGAAAAAGTTACCATTAGCTGTATATAGAATATATACAATATAGGTTGTTGCTATTATAGATAAAATACATTTTTAAGTCGTTGCTCTTATATGTATGTATTTCATAGAATCCAGGAATCTTGTTGCTAACTGTTGTTTGCTAACTTGTTCGTAGAAACTGGAAAACGACGATACCTTGTATATAGGAACATATTAGAGAAAACATATTAGAGAAAACAAAATACCGTAAACGAGCAGCCAGTCTTGTATTAGTAAAGTAACTAACATAGAAAAGACTTTACTGAAGAAGATATTTATTAACGGCGCAAAATATTATGAAATAATAACAATATAAAATGGTACTTGATAAGTTTTTCAATTCAACCTATTCTCGTTACAATTAAATACCTTTTTCTCTAACTTAATATCACACACGATCTTAGTAATAGATTGTGTAATAACTTAGACGATTCCAGAAAGAAGAACAAGAAAACAAATTGATCACGTACTCATAAAAGGAAAGAGGGAAAAATAATTCAACAGGTGAAATCATAGTTACAAAAATACTAACATGAAATTACATAGTGCATAAAAACAGAAAATTAAAATATTGAAAGAGAATGCGAGAATCTAAAGAATAAAGAAATCAAACAACAACACCAATTTCTATTGTTTTGCTGCGGTAGCGAGTCTCAGCTGTCCTTCCATCTCTTTTGTGGTCTTAAAAGGATGGTTGTTCTCTCGACTTGCTTCCAGCGCGATGCGGACTATTCTCTTTGTATCAATTCTTTATGTGTTCGTACCAATATTTTCTTTGTCTTCTCCATCTCACTACGTCCTGAACTTCACATATTTGTCTAATATCCTCATTTCTGAGTTGATCCCAAAGAGTTTTGCCTGCATCTTGCTTTTTGTTGCTTGTTTGTTTGCTTATGTTTCTATTGCCCAATCTATATCGCAATTCTGTTACCTCTTTTATTATCTTATCCTTTAGCAAATTTAAGAAGAAGGGGCCAAGCTGTTTGATGCCTCCGAGCATGGTTATTTCGTTAGATGTTTCACCTCCTGTCCTTATTATTGTTCTTGTACATTTGCTGTATTATCCTAGTAATTTTCTGTGGTATTTTATGTTCTTCGAGTACTCTGATTACGTCTTTCAGCTGCACTCTATCAAACGCAATTGTCAGATCTATGAAGCAGGTGTATGCAGCTTCTTCCAATAGGAGTTTGAATAGACCTATGAGTAGCTTCATCGCTATAGATAAGACATAGTTTCCTCTTTACCTTCCTGGGTTCTTTTCTTCTCCCCCTTTTGAATATGGGGATGGTAATACTTTCCTGCCATTCTCCTGGTATTTCGTATGTTTGCATTAGTATGTTGAATAGGTCCGTTAAGTGCTTCGTCAACTCGATTCCCTTTCAGCTTTTGTATTACAAATCAGATTTGTAGAACAGGGCGACTGTTGGAAAATTGCGAAGCCTGCATTGTGAATTGCCGTCATTGGAACACAGCTCCTATGAACAGTAGCGTTGCCCTAATGAAGCAGCGCCCCACGCCGCGTCGAGTTTTTTCCACCTTTTTTCTTCGATGAAATCACGCAGTTTTAAAATTAAAGCAGCATATTATTGCCCAGGTATGATCTGACCACTTGGTAAAAAGGCTATAAGAATAATTCCTTCAGCATCCCAAAAAAACTGTGGCTATAATCCTACCCACAGATGCTGTTGAAACTTTCGAAAGGGTGGTGAACCTTGGTGCTTCCATTGTATGTTCTGTTTTTTGTTTTATTCCAGATCATAATGGCGTAGCCAAGTTTCATCCCCAGTAACGAATCTTGCTAGAAAGTGCTAGAAAGGATTTCGTTTACTAATGGCCAAAGTCGTCTCTGATGTGACCTGTCGAATGCGCTTTTGCTCTTACATCAACATTTTACCAGCCATCTCTTTGAGACCTAATTCATTATGTAAAATGGTTTCCACGCTACCTCTTAAAAAGCCACAGACAACAGTTAATATAAAGGTTCAGGTTCATCCAGTATTTGTACCATATCCATATGAATTTTTTTCTGAAATTTGTTCATTTCGAAAATTTGAAAACACTTTGTAACAGTCGGCTGTACAACTTAATAGCACAGTAACATACACAAACTAAAATTCTTGTGACTTATTGCGATTAATTGACAATTAAGTGACAATAATATTTAAATTGCCCTTGCATGCTTAATAAGCAATTCCCAATAATATTCCATAAGAATAATATTTATTCAAACAAATAAATTGTCCTTTTATTCCTTAATCTGGTTCTCCTGGCATGTTCTGAATACTTTTTTCTAAAAATAAAGGATTAATATGTCAGTTATTTAAAACACCGCATCCGACGACATCGTATTATAAAATTTTGATTGTGTTATCTCGCCATCTGCAATTCTGGGAACTTATTACATCGTTTGAGCTAAACGTGGCCCTATCTCTGCATAACGTGCGGTAAAAAGCTTGAATATCTTTATGCGTATTCCCTTGATACCAACACGAATCTCCAATGCATATCAAAATCTCGTTTAATCGAGGAATTTCTAAATTGGAACTGAAAAGATTTTAATTTATTTTTATAGAAACGAGTTCTCACGCTCTCCTTTATAGCCCCAGTTCTATTTGCAACGTCTTAAATACTGGTTCGTCTACATCCTACGACATTTTTTTATAACATCAGCTTTCAGCGACGCAAAAAAAATGAATCAATAGGATATCAAATGCGAGAAAGAATTTTTATTTCTAAATGGACACTAGCAAGAGATAGTTGTTCTATATTGATAAACTTTCAAGAAACTGTAAACTGTGGGTGTAATAGTGCCGTCCCCACAGCAGAAAATCAATTATATGAGTCCCTTTCCTAGCGTTTTAATAGAAATATGGGATTTGTCGAATTCAATTATATGAGTTTTAATGAGTCGTTATTCCCCCAATTTATATTCCAAAACGCCGGGTGAGGATCCTGACAAGCCGTTAATTACAGCTTAATGTCGACTGAATGCAGGAACTAAAAGCTTGTTTATTACAAAAGTGAAATACTAAAACATTAAAGAGAATAATCAAATTCTGTATTGTTATGGTGGCTTTATACAGTTTGAAATGCATAATTTATAATTAATGCACTAGACATACACAAGGCTAAATGGAACCATTATACAGGCTGATTGGTGAGAATGACCTATTACAAGTATTATACAAACGGAACATAATTTTAAAACAAAATTTTGCAGTTGGCTAAGGTTGAATATGAACTATCACGTGAAAATATTTTTGAATAAATATCACTTCCGGTTAACCGGAAGTGGGCATCAACTTCGATTTTTTAAATAGTATGCTATAAAATAAATTATAAATTCAGCTTCTGTGATAAATTCTACACTTATTTCATGTATCATACCCTATACCTAAATACCTTTTCTTCTGAGTTATTCGCAATTAAAGAAAAAATGTGACAGATACCGATCTTACTTTATAGTAATATTACGTCATGTAGGAGTAAAGAAGACGAACGAAATTTTGCATACGCACAGCTGATATTGTGTAGTTACACAATATTTAAAGTTCTTCTGTCTGTAACATTATACAGGGTGTTTAAAAACTTAACTGCTTATAAATAAGTTCAATCTGTAGAAAGGAGATTTTTTTTAATGGAAACTTATGTATTTTCTTAGATATTCTGATTCTATAAAAGATTCTCTTTTAATCTGTATTAGGTGTTCCTATAGCTAAAATGGAAGGTGAATAAGTTATAACGATTTAATTAGCCTCCGTACCTAAAATGCTCAGATATGTCAATTTACTGAAGCAAGGCTGGTTAGCTCATTTGTTTTACATACTTACTTGCCACTTATTTTGACGTTTGTCATTTTGTTAATCGTATTTTCATAAATTCTTCCAATTGAATTATGGGAAAAAGGGATCCTTTCGGCAAATAACACCAAATGCTATTCGAAGAGCAACAATTATAGGAATACGTCTGCGAGTATAGAATGCTTGCTGTAGAAACGGTTGCCATATCGAACCATTTAGATAACTTATTTATTTGGTCGATTATTGCAGTGGTTAGGCGTTTGACTATTGTTTGAGATTACGATAGGTGCCGGGGTTCAATTATTACTGAGGGACGGTGACATTTTTTCAAAGAGTTTAATCCCGGATCGACTTGCCATTCGCTGTTGGGAGCAAAGTGATTAACAGCGCGGCATCATAAAAGGCGATATGATGCTGTCACAAAGCCATTGAACACAACATACACACACAAAAACTACAACCGCGAGAGTTTGCAGTGATAGCCAGACAAGCGATACAGTTTAAGGAGTCATTTTGCAACTAAGCACCCACCACATTCTTTAGCTAAAAAAAAAAAAAAATTTATTTATGTTATTATTATTGTTGTACTTATAATTTTTGCCGATTTTATATTATCTTTTTTATTGTTTTAATTTTACCTAATTTGTTATTACTGGGCTTCGGATAATTATGCATTAAAAAACTTCAAAATTTATGTAGACATTGTTACATTTCACTTATAACATGGTATAACAAATATTCAAAAGTAAATTTGCAGCCTAATATTGGCTAGAATATGTTTGTATTGCGAAAAAATTCTTTCGACATCACACGACACTATCGGTGCAAATTCATAGTTTATAATGGCACTGGCACTTATATTTTTTTATTAACCAATTGTTTTATTTTACAACACATCACTTACATTCTTTAGCTATTGATACCCGGTACTTTTTGACAGAACTACAATTAACAGTACTTTCTGGAGTTTTGATAAACGTTTAAGTATATCTTCTATTACTTCAACGCTGTCTTTTAGAGCTAACCGTTTAGCGTCCAGTATAGAGATTACAAAAGTCGAAATGCAAACCAGATTAGTTCGTGAACTAAAAATTAAATCTTCTCGAATGCATATTTTTTCAGAATACTTTTTGCTTCCTCAATGCTCTGAGCTTTTTCAGAATCGAATTCATCAATAATTTTCTTAAGAATGCCAAAATGTTCAACGTAATATACAGTAGCGTCGATACAAGTTCCCCATCTTGTAATGATTGGCGAGGGTGGAAGTGGAACGTCCTACACAATTCCATGTATCATGCTTGGATACAAAAACCTGTAGGCCTCTCATAGCTTTGCACATACATACAGGGTGTTTCTTAAGTAATCTAAAATATTATATGGGGCGCTTCGTCGCTCAATTTTAAGACGAAAAGTTCATATAAACATGTGTGATAAGTCTTGTCGTTAATGAGATACAGGGTGTTGAATTGTTTGTAATAAATCAGCTGTGATTGTATTTGAAATTAATTTTTCCTGGTGACGCTACTGGTTTTTAGAAGTAATACGAAAAACATGCTTATTATAAATGACGTTTGAAGTAACGTTGACAACTGTGTCAAACCTAAAACCAACGCAAACAACGAACAATAATTTTTTAATAATACGATCTTTTTGTGTTAAGTTAACAACGATGCCTGTGTTTACTAATGCTGAAATGGCTAATATGCACTTTTTGTATGGATTAGCTAATGGTAATGCCTTAGAGGCTAGACGTATGTATGCCCAGCGTTATCCTAATAATCGTTTACCATGTTCAGATACGTTTACTAAGCTATATATTCGTTTACAAGAAACTGGAACTTTTGCCAAATCAAAGAATATTATTGGACAACCCAGAACTGTGAGAACTCCACAATTGGAAAACCAGATTCTTCAAATAATTGATCAACATCCAGAAACGAGTACCAGAAAAATTGCTGATGAACTAAATGTTGGTAACAGAACTGTTTGGAATATTTTAAAAGATAACTTATTGTATCCATATCACGTTCAACGTGTACAACATTTGTTGATTATTCAAATACCGTTTGGTGGTAGGAGACTTCTTAGATAATCTAAATTTTTTACTGACATTGTTCTTCGCCAATGTACTACCAACATATCGGTTGCTAAAACTTTTTATATCTTAAAAATTCTTATAAATTTTTGCTACTCATAGCTAATAAAATATACACCTTTCATTTAAAAAAATCTACTCTCCGCAGATTGAGCTTAGTTATAAACAACTAAGTTTCTAAACACCCTGTATAATGTTACAGAGAAGAACGTCAAGTGTTGTGCAACTGCACAATATCAGCTGTGCGCATGCACAATTTCATTCGTCTCTTTTACTCCTACGTGACGTAATATCACTATAAAGTACGATCGGTATCTGTCACTTTTTTTCTTTAATTGCGAATAACTCGGAATGGTATTTAGGTATGATACATAAAATATGTGTAAAAATATAGTAGCTAAATTTGTAATTTATTTTATAGCATGCTGTTTAAAAAATCGAAGTTGATGCCAGGATATTTATTCAAAAATATTTTCACGTGATAGTTCATATTCTCCAAAATTTTGTTTTAAGATTCCGTTCAGTTTATATAATACTTTTAATAGGCCATTCTAACCAATCACCCTATATAGTTATATAAATAAAATAGGAATTGATCCAAAATAAATTTATCCCACAACATATTCGTTTAATTCTGTTTCAAAGAATATTAAAGCGTAAATTCTGAAGTTAAAGCAATATGTTCAGAACTTGATTTAACCTGATCTATCTATCTTTGTTACAGATACATATACAAGGTGATTTCACAAGGTGACCAGACAATGGCGGTCGGGACATTAGGCAGATATCACAAGTGAAGCAAAGCTACGTGCTCGACCGCGACCAAGATCACCACCCCCCTCCTCTGTGATATCATCCGACAACTGATTACCCCTTATGCAATATATTCCAATACACGCCAACCTAACTAAATACCCGCGAGGTACTTTTCACCCCGACCTCGTTCACACACATCATGAACTAAAAAAATCTTAAAAAAAAAATGTGTAATGTACGTACTCAATGTTTCGTCGCCAGCAACGCAACAACAAGAAGATTCATCACGAATACACACAAAGTAAAATGCCTCTTGTATCATGTACCCAATCCCATGGTATCTCTATGTAAATGTGACATCTCCCTCATCGCAATTATTTCAGATGAATATGTTTTTGGGTTTTTTTCCTTGTAATCATTACCTGATGTGTATAGTTCGAAATGCCAAAACGGCACAGACACGAAGTTCTTTTTGTAAACTGATATTTTATGGCCTAACTGTGGTTATCTGCGTTTATACATGCAACCAATTGATGTTCTTCCTCTGGACAATTTCGATATCATTTTCAATATCATCCGCGCTCTACTAATGTCTAAAATACTGACGAGTCCTCGCATGGAAGTAAATGTGTAGGGGCAAAAACAATAAAGAAGAAATCAAAGAAAACACGATAAAAATACATTCTTCTTTTTGTTTGTCAACTTTCCGAACTTCAAATCGGTTCCTATCATGCGTGTCTCTCTCGCTCTTAAATGTTTTTTTAGGTTGGGTTTCCGTTTCTCGAGAACAGAGCAAGCACAGAAGGATGTTGAATTTGAAGATCATACGGATTCTAGTCGTTAACTGATAATTTGGAGTTATGTATTTTTGTACATATAATAAATTATTTGAGAAATATTGCTGTCTTATTTAATTAATAATCGTTACAACAAATATAGTATGATTTATTATCCTTATGATAAACTTGGCAATTTTGAACAAAAAAATCTTAAATGAATACTAAATCTAGGGACAACCATATTGTGAAGAAGATGTTACCGATAATTTACTTGCGGTGTGTTGTCTGTTGTTTCATTAATTAGGCTTAGCTGAATATTACAACGAGTATATAGAAGAACAACATTAGGTAAGTAAATAGAGGCTTGAGCTGTCTAGGGCTTAGCAACCATCAAGCACATTGAGCTGCCACATCAGAAATCTTTTCCAAGTCAGCATTAATAGCTGTAATGGCATCTTGACTATCAACATGGCGAAAAGAGTAGTACAGTTCTATGTCGTCAGCGTACATATGCCGTTTGTAGTTGCTGACGTAAGTGGAGAATGAAGCTCTGTAAATAATAAATAAAAGTGGTTCCAAGATGGAGCCTTGAGGTACCCCACGCCAAATAATAATAATAATAATAATAATAATAATAATAATAATGGACTTTATTACAGAGGCGGAGTCCAGCTAAAGCTGTTCTACTCAACCTCTACATCAGTATCACATACAAACAATTAAATACATGTCCCCCATGGAGAAATATACTAACACTAATTCCAACACATGAAACAAACAAAAGTTGTACTACTTATGCCAATTACGATCCCTGTTCATCAAGTAATATCCTCCTTAAAGAGCGTCCAAAAGCATGGCTACTTTTTATCTTAAGATTCTCTGAAAGGGCATTATAAAGTTTCGAAGATATATAGGAGAATGATCTTTCGAACAAGGCAGAGCGATAGATCTAATATTAGATATGTTACCATTAAAACTAACACATTACACTCTATCGCTAACATAAGACGAGAATAATTCGACAGCTGCACAAGAGGGAGACCAGAATAAGCTAAATTTACTAACAGTAGATTATGATCAATGCTATCAAATGCCCTACTAAAATCTAGCAGGGCTAAAACAGAAAGCATTCCTTTTTCAGCTGCCTAACCAGGACGAAATCCTGATTGATATGCGGGTAAAACATTGTTCTCATTAAGATACCTAAGTAATTGCTGATTCATAATTTTTTCAACTATTTTAGATAAAAGAGGCAAAATGCTAATAGGCCGAAGGTGAACTCGCCGGAAAAGTTTGATTTTGGTAAGAGCAACAGAACAGCTTTTTTCCATTAATTTATAAAGAAAACTCATTGCAATTAATGTTTAATTTATTGTTAGAATGAAAATCTAGCAATAAAGGATCTGCACTAGTGCCAAGAACACTATCTATAAAGTAATCATTGAGTGTATTAGTATTACCGACATCTAAAGATACTTACAGCCTGTTTTCTTTTCGCTATATTAAGACTTTTCAGAGTTTTCCACTTAGCTGGGGGGGGGGAGGGGAGGAACTATTACAGAAGGTATAACTGAAATCAGCTTTTTTCGCATGTCTAATCGCCTTGGTAGTGAAATTACGTAGTTTTTATAGTAATCCCAATGTTTACGAAGTTTGGTTTTCTTATATCTGGAGAGTGCGTCATTTGTAATTTTCATTAAAAATTTTATATTATCAGTAATCCATGGAGATGCTTTCTTAGTGATTTTAATAGTCTGACATGGGGCATGTTGATTAAATAATTCATTAATATAATCAGTTGAAATGACCACTTTAGCATCAACGTCACTAACATAAGAAACATTGTGGAATGGAACCTGATTTAAATCGTCTATGAAACTTTGACGATCAATTTTTTTAAAATTCCTAATAGTTTTGTAAATAGGTTGCTTAGAGTTATAAGGTAAATTTAAGCAGCAGTAAAGAGACTTGAGATCAGCTAATGCAAGGTCACCAATACCACAATCAACCACAGCTGCACAATCATTGACCAGTACCACGTCTATCAAAGACTGAGCCGCCCGGGTAGGAGCTTCAATAAGTCGAAAAAGACCCATCGACACAATCATATTTAGAAAGTACTTTTTATCGATCCCATGCACGTTTAATAAATTAATGTTAATATCACCAGTAGACAGAACAATGTCACAGCTTACATTAATTAGAGTAAAGTCCTCCTCAAATGTATCACAAAAAGTTTTATAATACAAATGAGGTTGGTTTGTAAAGTGAACCAATCGCAACCGTAGTATCAGCTATTTGCAAACCGAACCAAATTACTTCAATTTCAACCGCTGACCTGACAAAAATGCACCTCAAATTACGGCGATAATAAATACAAGCACCACCCCCAAATCATTCTTCAGTTCATCCAGCCAACTGTTTGCCAATCCTAAAGTGCCTGTTGGCGCCCCATTCAACATATTTCTTTCGGAGAAATATCATCACGGGAAGTAAAAGTAACCCAAGAGCACAAATTATGCTGCAAGTAGTAACCAGCTACCCCCTTTATCCACTAATACAACTGTTGACCCACTTTACTCCTTTCTGACACACAATTTACTTTAAGCAGTGCACTGTGGTTGTACTAGTTTTATCAAGGGTATGTATGCGTGATCCGTCTGCGATGCTTGGAACTCGTTTTAAGACATCCCTAAGGATTCTAAACAAACATCCATATTCTGTTTATTAAATGATGCGAGACTGCTCAACCTATATGCGTCAGGTTGCTGCCTGGAAAATATTCCAAGATTGTGGTATTCTTTTGTTATTTCTAACAACACATTCATATGTCAATTTTATGACATTTAGTGTCGTTTGACCGTAGGCCATTTTACCACACGTTTAAAAGTGCGATGCATCACATAGTTTGGCTCCATTCTAATTTCCTCATCGGCGTTTTCTTTTTTTTCTTAACATATGTGTAGTAAAGTCTTTCAGTTCACTTCCTTGCAAATCAGACTAAAATCTGTAATAATTAATCAGTCTAATGTTTATGTTGTTATTTACAATATACGTCGTTATACTACATACATGTATTTGCTTCGTATCAATAATTCGGTTTCATATTCATCGTCGTAGAATATTTCGCGTTATTCCTTATTCCAATATATCCAAATATGTCTACGTGAATGAAAACTTTTATTGGACTCTAGGCAGCCTGGCGTTCGACTGTACGTTCGCGTATCCAAGGGCTGGCATAGGGAACCATAAAAGTCACGCTCAAGTGAATTTACGTTCCGGCTTTCCGCTAAAAATTTACTGTTTCCTATTTGGAATCCGCCCTGGTGGAATAATACTTACTCGATACAATAGTACACTGTACATACATAACTAGTATATACATAAATATGTATGCAGAGGATATACATTTGTATAAGCAGCTGTAATCACTTTATACTTATTAAAAGGCATTTGTGATTAGAAGAAAGAATGGTTCATTAACAACCCTCAAAAATATCTTCAACCAAGAACAAATGTAAACCACACTACAACCTTTACTACATGCTAAGATTATAAAGTAGGTCAACTTGAATTGAAAAATAAATTAGAATTTCTGCATGGGAAGTTCTTTGTTTCGCGAACAAAAGATTCTCCGAAGAACTATCTCTCGGAAAACGATTTCCTCGAGATTAGCTAATGCAGTGGCGTTTATCTCCTTACTTCAATTTCTGTTTACCTTGCTGTTTAGTTTCCCACTCGGGCGTCGTATGCTCGCCGTTCTAGAATGCCGAACAGGAGGTGCTCTCCTTGTAAGATCTCATTAAGAAATGCAGATTCCGTTAAGTTTGAGTTTAATTTCGTGAAAATAAGACCGACACTTAATACAAATTAAGCAAAAGAAACTTCTAAACGCGTTCCTAGTTTGCATAACGTGGAATAGAATTCGTTGCTCGTAATGTCGAAGTTGCAAGTTGGCTTTAATTAATAAATCTTTTCAGGAATTCTGTTTGGCTAGCACCTTAATGAAATTATATCTTGTTTGTCTTCAAATTATTTACACAGAAGTGAGTATGAAGATATCATTTCACGAACTGTCAAGACAACAACGTCAGAGGTATTGTGAGAGTAATAATTCAATTAACAAGGACTTAAAATTAATGCTTTTACAATTCGAATGTTCAAAAATTTGTTGATGGTTAAGACACTAAAAATTTGCACATATAAATGTATTATTTTTGCAGTTTGACATCTAAGGAAGGAGAATGAAATTGGAAAGCTCCACAACTAGATAACACTTGACAGGCAAATCTGGCGAAATCTGTTATTACAGTTTGGTGCACATCACATATATTTTGACAGTCACAAATACCAAACTCGAAGTATAACTATTTTTACAATTTGAAAGCTAATTTTGTTTTTAATAATGTGTTATATGATGAAGCAACCATTGCGTTCCTTACAAATCACTTTAGTTGTTCTAAATACGTACCACGTGAGCTTGCAAATAGTGGGAAATGTACAAGAAATATGTGTGCGTAAGTCAGGTGTGGTGATCTGTCTTGTTGTCATTGCATTAGGTCGTTTGACAAAACTCAAAATCTTAGATTAAAATTTTTCACAATGTTAAACAGAAAAATAAAAGCGCCATTTTTACGTCACTAGTCTAAAACTCTGGGGACAGTGTGGTATGGTGATCATATTGTAACATATGTATGTCAAAACATGGTCAAAAGATTCAAAATGTTACCTAATTAGAGAAGACTATTTTCTAAGTATTTTCTTTAGTAAGATTGACGACACTGCGATGTCAGATACTTATGCACAACTCCTAAGTCATGTTCACGTTTATATTACAAAAGTTGGTAAAACAGGAACAGTAACTCATAAGCCTGGCGATGGAGCAAGGAAAAAGCGAACCGCAGATTACATATAGGATATCAGACACAGACCACTTACACTTATAGACGTTTCAGTTAAATGGAAGCAGATTGTACCAGCTGGGTGGTTTGCTCCTTCAAACAATAGATGGAGCCATTCGAGGTTTAATTGTGATCACTTAAGCGACTATCTTTACTCATAATACCAAATCATGAAATAATAAATATAATAATATTTTTCTGCAATCACTTGACAAAGAATGCTTTTTTGCTTATGATTAGCAACGAAAAGTTAATGTTTAGGTACCGAAGACCATCACATGACCGTCACTGACTGTCACTTTATCGCTCTAGAGCGATCAAGTCTGAAAATTGCGAGTTGTCAATAGCAACCAGTATGTAACATTCAAATTGACATATCGCAAAGCACAATAATTTCTCGCAATTTGCGCGTTAACTTAAAATATATTTGAAGAAAATTATAGAAAATAGTGATAGTGATATTCTGAGTACACTTGTTGAGATCAGAACTGCTGCAAGAGCCGTAAGTTTGAATTTTTTGTCAGAAAAATCAAAGACAATGAGAAGCAAATAGAATGGTGTAATGCGAAGAAAATATGTAAATGTTTGGAAACCGTATTTGTTGCCAATTTTCCCGAGAAAGCCAAGGCACCAAAATCGTCACTTTCAGCTTCCAGGTTATACAAATAATGCCGATAAGTGAATTATTGTAGTCTATTCTATTGACCATTTTTTATAAATATTTTACAATAAAGTTTATCATTTAAACAGTTTCGCTTTATTAAGTGATTCTAGAAAAAATGTTGTATGTATTACAAGCAAAAAGGGACATTATTGCTCTCGCGCAATAATGTGTCACTTTTCGCTAAATACACAAATAACTATTATAAATCATTCACAAGATATTACTGACCGTTTGAATTTACCGCTAAATTAAATTACTTCTTTCCTTCAAACACCAGAGACGCTCCAGTATTCGGTTTAAACCTAATGCACGGGCGTCGGGTATCTATAGATGTTAGTGATCTGTGATATCAGACGTCGAATTTTCATTTGAGAGTCACTTCATACGATTTCCTTCAGATTTCATTCTTTGGTAGATTCGTAAATGTTTGTTGATGTATGTGGATAAGATTGAATAAAAGAACTTTTTTAGACATTGTTTAATTACAATTTGTACCTATAAAACGTATATTTGCGGCTTCTATTGTCACGCGTCCACAAATTAAAATTCTATAAATTTAATCAAAACAATGTCATGATTGCCATCATAAATTGTCATGTCAAATATATTTTCATGGCAGCCAATAACTGAAAAAGAAATATACATTCAAGTTACAGTCAACCACATACAGACTGATGGGAAAAGGCTCCATCAAGCAGAAATAAAAAATCCTACTAGGAGATGATCCATTGTGGGACATGCCCCGCGATGGGTTGTCGAAGAAATTTAACCTCGGAAAAAACTTCACCACGAGGCTAGGTTTCAGAAGCGACTGGAGTCAAAACACCATAAAGGAACTGAACAAGAATGCCATGTAATGGTACACAGATGCCTCTAGGACAACTGGAGGGACTGGAATCGGAGTATATGGGCCCAGAACCAAGTACTCTGAAAGTTTAGGGAAGTTCTCTAGCTCTCTTCAGGCGGAAATACACGCTATAGATAGATGCGTCCGATTTAACCTAGAAAGAAAGTATTGGAAATAGGAGATTATCATCTTGACCGATAGTTAAGCAGCCATCAAAACGCTGAGTTCCTATACAATCAGCTCACAAATGGCTTGGGACTGCCTGTCTAAACTAAACGAGTTAGGCAGGGAAAATAAAGTCACTCTCATGTGGGTGCCGGGACACACCGGATTAAAAGGAAACGAGGAAGCTGACAAACTTGCGAAAAAGGGAGCGAGTGCATCTCTCTTCGGCCCTGGACCTTTTTGCGGGATTAGTCAGAGTACAATATTAGAGAAACTTAAAAGAAAAGTTGATGAAAGGAAAACCAAGCACTGGTTTGATCAACATGGAATGAGACAAGCGAAAACGACTGTGGGAACCTATAACCAGAACAGATTCAATGAATTCATTACCATGAGCAAGGACAAATTTCGCTTACTGACAGGAATCATATCAGGTCACTGTCGGCTCCGAAGCCATATGAAAACCATTGGCCTAGCAGAGACAGCAGAATGCCGCTACTGCGAGGAGGAAGACGAAACTTTCATACATATCCTCTCTGAGTGCGTAGCACTACGTAATTCAGGGGTCAGGCACCTAGGATCTTATGAAATAGAAGTGGGAGATCTGCCAAAAGTCAAGCCACCCCACATTCTAAATTTTCTAAAGCAGATAGGCCTAGCAAGCCAGCTATGAAGACGAGAAACCCTCAACCTCACAGCAAGAAAAGGGGGACACAATAGACCTTTCAGGTCGCAGTGCGATATCACCCCGTAGCACATACATACAAGTTTCAGTCAAACCAACAAAAAATAATAACTGTGGTACTGCGTCGAGTCAATTGTCTTTGTAAAATGAACGGTTTTATTGTTTGAAAGTTTATAAAAAACTATAGCCCGTGCAAATAAAGGGTTGTCCAATAAGAATGATATGATATTGTATTGATGTAGTAACCGTGGTAATAAAGTTATACCTGTCACTAGTTGTCATTTATGTTTTATTTATTTGACTGACATTAAGGATACAACTTATACACTTGTCAGAGAATTTGGAATAGTTACGTCATTCAAAAACTATAAAAAGTAACAGCTTTTATAGTTTTATAGCTGTGAGGAGGACACATTTCAATTCATTCAAATCTAGAAAAATACTGCTTTCACAGTTTAACAGCTATAATAAGTATTTCGATTGTTACATCCGCCAAAACAAGAAAGAAATAACTGATTTTATAACTTCAAGTGTAGAAATTGCAAAAAATCGCTGCAAATTCGGTCAAAAACGATTGATGGTCTGCATAAAAAATTATGAAAATACGCGTTTTTATAAGTGATGTCGAAGGCTTCCACGGTTCGAGTCTCTATTATGAGGGCTTCCGGGTTTTAACATTACTATCACGCGGTCAAAACCCGGAAGCCTTCATAACACGAGCATTTTTATAATTTATAGCCGTCGTATAACGCATGACTACATATGATTGAAAATCTTTGCTTTACGATGGCAACAATGCTGATGTTGACATGCCTGACTTTTAAATTTAAATGTGTCGAAAATTTGTCAAACGAAGTGTCATTAAAATCGATTTAGCTAAGTAATTCTATCCTAAAAAGATATAGTCGAATTCGTTTGAAAGTCCGGTGTGTGCGAAACAAAGTTCGTTATGTTCAAATGAAAATCCGGTGGCAACCATGACAGAGTGAATGTTCAAAACAAAGTCCGCATGTTCAAATCAAATTACGCTGAGAACAAATGGAAGGCCGGTAAAATAAACTGTCAGACTGTCAGTTGTTTAAATAGCGCAAAAACGTAATTCATACCTTAAGATGGTTTATGATAAGATAAGCAACGAAAAACGAAAACTGATTATAGATGCATTCGATAGGGGAGAAACGTTGAAGTCGATAAATAGAACTTTTACTGTAAAATACGACACATTAAGAATTGGTTCACATCTACCAAAGAGAAGGAAGAACAGAAAAATTAGCGAAGACTCACAGAAAAAAGATTTTAAATGATAACGAAATTGAAGAATTATGCAATTGGGTTGATGAAAACTGAAACGATTTTGACAAAAGACTTAAAAGCAAAGTGTATGGCTAGTTTTGGTAAAAACGTTAGCCGTACAACTATAGATAGGTATGTGTCGCGATCTATTGTGGTAATAGTATCAAAATTTATCTGGTACTTTGCAGGTGTTTACGCAGCGTCCATTACACATTACAACGTACGGCAGTGATACCAGAAAGAAGAAACTGTCAAGAAGTTGTAAATAATCGGCATACATATGCTATGAAGTTTACGGAAATGATGGCCCACCCGCAGAAAATGTTCTTCTTAGATGAATCTGGTATTCAAATTGTTTCACGAGTGAAATATGGTCGAGCTCCTGCTGATACTAAAGCTACCAAAGTAGTAAGACAAATACGCGGTAAAAATATTTCGATTTGTGCAGCAATGATTAATCAAGAAGTATATTTCTTTGAGAAAAAAGATACACCTTACAATGGCGATTTTTGTAGTTTATGACTATGTTTTTTCAGAAACTTGCAGATGATGGTAAAGAAAACATATTTATTATTATGGATAATGTTCCATTTCATAAAACCAATGAAATACAAACTTTAATTGTTGCACTTGGGCATGAGGTAGTTTATCTCCCTGTTTATTCGCCCTTTGTAAACCCGATAGAAAATTTATTCAATCAATGGAAAAATAGCATAAGAAGAGCGGAATTGCGCACTCAAGAGGAGTTGTATATAGCTATTGATAACGCTGTTACCGAAATATCGAACGAAAATTGCTTAAATTACTATAATCATATACAGACATACATACCAAAATGTTTACGATATGAAGTTATTGATGATTAGTTTCAAACATTTTACATACATATGTAAAATCAGATAAAAACATATTGAGTATATTTGTTTTTGTTCTAATAAATTACTTTTTACACATGCAACTGACAATTTATTTTAAAGGCCTTCCATTTGTTTTCAGCGTACTTTGATTTGAACATGCGGACTTTGTTTTGAACATGCGGACTTTGTTTTGAACATTCACGCTGTCATGGTTGCCACCGGATTTTCATTTGAATATAACGAACTTTGTTTCGCACACACCGGACTTTCAAACGAATTCGAAATCTGTAAATCTCAAGCATTATCCAGGTAAGCCAATTTTTCAGGATTGCCATTTTATTGAGATGGAAAAGTTATTTATATAGTAAATAAATTTGTTGTTAAAGTTAAATCAAATGTAAATTGAAATTAATCGACAAAACCTTACGAACAAAGTATGTTATTGCATATTATTATGTATGTATAAAATATACACTGATGCTGTCAGTGGGAGGTATCGTACAACTTTTTTAGACACCAATATCATATTTTTAAACTCCGTGTATGCTTTTGATAATAATTATTAATCTATCAGGATTAATACACGTGAAACAAGTAGTGTATAAAACACAAAAACTGAAAATATTGATTGAACTTTGTATACATACATACTGCACCATTCTGACGACTAACTGTAAAAAGCAATTTTATAAATTGTGCAATAATTGACGACGAAATATCCGGCTGTTATAATTTAAGTCAGACCTTACAGTAACTTTTTGCATACTCCGACGTCATTATAGTTTCGCACAGTCCACGCACCAAACGCGAGAGAAAATATAGTCGGCCGCAGAACGACCTAAACGGTGCACAGTGGGCGTAAATTGACTGTAGCTTTATTGGTCGCTTTACGCGAACGTGAGAATCGAAACGCGCACATACATCACGTTTTATTGTCTCTAATGGAACCTGACCATTGCTAATTAACCATTAAGTTCGCATGTCTTTATACGTGAGGGATTCTTAGATGTCGTAAAAATGTCAGTGTTAAAGTAAGAATTACGAGGTTCGTGGCACATTAGTAAGTTGAATTATGGAGCTATTTGCGTGTCAACGCGTAATGCCTATTTAAATCTTTTAAAAAGTTTTGAGTACGCGAGAGAGGACATTAAAATTATTAAGTTGACACTGAGGTCATGGCTAATAACAATTTTTTCGATTGAATTATCTACACACACTTATCAAACACTAAGGTAGCATTAAAAATCTTTTCCTTCCGTTATAAATTTAATAAACCCCAACCAGCTACGTACTCGAATGTATCCCAATGGTATTTCAAAAGAAAACCTATTTTCTTGCCGACCCTCCAGTAAAACCGCATTCCCCTTGTTGCCCTATATCAGCTAAATTCCACTGAATCACGTTAAAATTCAAAACTCCGGATTCCAATTATAGTACCCCGATGTTTCGCCGATATTCGTCTCTCTGCCGTCCTCCAGTATTCTCCTCTGTCGTTCTCGAGGGTCGGACGCATTTTCCTGAAGTCCTCCAAATGTATTGTCTTATCTGGACGCATCACACGCACGAAGCGCCCTCCAGTGGCATTTGCTTTTATTCCATGCCGCGTGGGAGCATTTTTCGTCCTACGTCACAGCCTTCCTTGTTATGTCCGACCCCCCCCTCCCCTCCGTTCTTCTTACGTCAATGATGAGTATTCACAACGGAAGATTCAGATCACGTCTGACGCATATACCGGCATAAGTATCTTCAGAAATACAACATTTTGTGTTATTTTAGATGGAAATCTGATGGGAACGATCGTTATATAAAGTGGAAATAGTTTATAAACTTATTTAATATATTTTTAAGAAAAGAGAGTTAGAAATTGTGAAATTTCGTTTAGTTAAGCGTTAGCTTCTTTAGTTTGTAATTTTAGGTAAAGGATATTAATAACTGTGGGGCTTTTCAGGTACTAATAGATTGGATAAAGAGAACCAATTCTCTGACTACTAAGATCCACCAAAGGAGCTGAGCTTGTAGGAAAAGTTTAGAAAATACCTCCAATCATATGAGCCATGAGATGAAAGAGAAAATGCATTATGAAGTATAAAGTCAAAAACTTAGTTTATCCTCTCCTTCACATCATCTACTGTTGTTGGAGGTATTTTGCAAACTTTATCTATAAACGCAGAAATAGTCCACCCTTACTAAGAATGGCTGTATCTCTGTGAAGCATAACTTTTTACCTCCGCAGACATTAACTTCTTAGTGTCAAAGATTTGTTTCTCTTAAATGTCTCGCAATGGCATAGCATGCGGTTCATCATCCTCTTGACATCCTCGACAAGTAGGTGTACTGTTTGTAAGTTGGATACTTTGCACACATTACGCATTTTTTCGCTCTAAAATAGCAATTCGGTGTAGTGTGGCTCCCACTTCTGCCATCTACAACACTGGATACCAATTCATCGCAATTTACACCACTCCCACTTGAGTTTCGACTTCAATATGACGTGATCAATTATAAAATTGCTGTTTTTGACTCGTCCTGTATAGAATTGTTGAAATTTTGAAAGAATGACACGTTTTTTTTTAATAACTGGATCAGCAAGAAATCTATAGCTGCAAAAGAATAACTAGGGCCGTAGCGTCGCGTATGTCCTCCTCAAGGCAACTTCAAGCTGTTTCCCTAAAGGTGCGTTTAAACCAAACGAACAAAGAGCTAGAGCTAGAACAAGAGCATTCTTTCTTGATCTTTTACTGTAAACGAAAGCTACTTTTCAGCGATTATACCAAAATATCAACGAGCAAGAATGAGACCCAAGAATTAGAATTCTTGCACAATAGATTTTTAGATCAGCCGAAAAATTTCTATTTCGTGTCAAACCTGTGGTTGGTAGTGCTTGCTATGTCCGACCCTGACACCAATATTATAATTGCAAGTGCATAGTCACCGTTTTTTTACCTTTCTCGACGGGAAAAATATTTCATTTGATGGATATATACAATTAAAAAAATTAATAACAAATATCGTCAAGAACATCACAAAAGCATCAATATAAACAAAACACATATAACTAAGCGAAGAATTCATCCAGTGTGTAGCAGCATTTAACAGTAATTGCAGATTTTATCTGATGGGAAGCATGTTGTAGAGTTTACAGCCAACATTAAAAAAAGATTTTTCATATCTTGTAGTTCTATACGAGCCCTGATGCAAAATGTATTTAAACCGTGTAGGGTACTCATGGAGTAATCCAAACCTTTCAAAAAACGATTTATATTGATAAATTTACGAGCATAATTCTAAAATATATATTGAAGGTAAAGTTAACATTTTCAATTTTTTAAACACATCTCTACACGACTCTTGAAAAGTAATGCCAGACAACACTCTAATAACACAGCACAAAAACCCGCTGCCAGTTACCACTACCCCACACAATAATGCCATAGCGTAATCGAGAATAAAAATTAGCATAATACAAACTCAAAAGAACCCGTTGACTGCAGTGTTTAGACATAAATGAGGCCCAAAAGTCAAGGTGGTATCAAACAAAACACCCAACAGCCTAACATCATCCGCACAAGATATACCAGCTGGGCCAGCACAGTCCCTTTCTTTTAATTGAAAAAAATTATAATGGGTTTTTGTCTCATTTAGACATAAATTATTTTTATTATACCAAATCTTATCTCTTTCATAAACATCATTGATTTGTTGAGATAATACTTTTGACTTTTTTTCAGTAATAATGATAGTTCTATCATTCGCATAAAAACATAAATGAATATTATTACACTTACTAAGATAAAAACAAAGATCATTGACATAAACAGCAAATAAAAACGGTCCCAGCACTGATCCCTGAGTACCCCTTGAGTTAAATTAGCTATAGCACTAGTAACTGAGCTTCCTAATTTGACATAAGGTACACCAGAGGCAATTGAAACAGCGGACAATAGAAATATACTTAATCTTTCCTAGATTTTGCGGTTTAAATCGCGCGCGTGTGTACCAAACGAACCGTCTCTGTCTCTAGATGCTTCCTGTAGACATCTATCGGCCACTGACGACAGTTGAAAATGCAAATGTCTACCTTGTCTAATGTGTTTTGCCGCCATCAGTATAAAGTGTTTCGTCTGTGGACAAAATGTGATGCAAGAAATAAGAGCGTAAGCATTTGGTTTACCCTCATTCATCGATATAGTTTAGATTATTATTGTCGTTCGAGATTAAGAAAATATTTAAGTGTTTACTTAAATAGGTGTAGTGGGGACAATTGAAACAAATTACATGGGGACGGTTGAAACATGTTTCAATTGTCCCCATTGCGAATTGTTTTATGAAGGCTGCAAATTCAATGTCGCTATTGCGACACCTGGATGAGAAATAACGCTGGGAAAACGTTGACAATTTACGACATACCCAGTATTGTCAAACAATCTCTGCCATTGGCCGTCACGCAGTCAGGCGTTGTAGCTGGATTTATTTGCACCGGAATATGTCCCTTTCATAGACATATATTCACAGAACTAGATTTTGCTCTTTCCTATGTCACGGATGGACCAGCTCCTGACGACACAACGCCGAATGCCACTGAAGTTGTACCAGAAGCAAGCACCAGTAGAGCTGCTCCGCCATCTCCTTGCGGCGTTGATGCGATCAACAAGTGCTCAAATTCCACCATCAGCAATTCAATTAATATTACGGAAGTCAGTGATGCTGACGCAAGACCAAGCACCTCAACGGTTGAATTTTCGCCAGAAATCGTTAGACCGTTGCCGAAAACGCTTCCTAGAAAAACAGGGAATAGACGAAAAACTAGAAAATCGGCAATTTATACCGACACTCCTAAGAAAAATGCTATTCAAGAAGAATATGATGCGCAAAAGAAAAAGCAAGTTAAAAGAAATCTTAAGAAGTTTGAAGATAAACAGAAAGCAGTTCTACAGTCAAAGCAAGCCAAACAATACCAAAAGAATCAGGAACAGAGTGACAGCGAAAACGAGGATTATTTCTGTTTAGTTTGCCTGGAAGCGTATGGTAGTAGCCGCCCTGGAGAAAGGAGTGCAGTGTATTGAATGTCATCATTGGTCCCACGAACTATGCACTCGACAGGAAGATTATTATATCTGTCACAATTGTTTGTCAGAATGAATAATTTGTTACTACATATAGGTATATTTTTATGATTCATCAATCATCAGTATTAGAATGAATGTATATTATTTCATTAATCTAAATGTTGTTTCAATTGTCCCTGGTATGTGTTTCATTCGTCGTCAACAAGGGGACGATTGAAACAGTGTGGCCTGGTCCAAATTTTTGTAAATACCTTATTTATATATTGTCATAGGGCAATGGATTTATATGAATAGGAATCTAATTAGATATTCTCTCAACAACTCACTTTAAAATTTAGAAATTTGCAATAGCAGCAGAGAAAAAAATCAAGAAGCAGAAATGTTTCAACTGTCCCCGGTCTACCCTATTGAGTCCTATTTATAAGATTTTACAAAGTTGAAAGCGGTACCACGAATGCCGTATATAAATAATTTATCCAGAATTACAGAGTGGTCAACAGAATCAAAGGCACGCGAATAATCAATAAACACCCCGTCAACATTTAGACCTTTGTCAAGACCATCAATCACCCGATAGTAAAAATCACAAAGGGCAGTATCAGCACTTTTATTAGGCAAATAGCCATGCTGACAAGGTGCTAAAAGTTTATATTTTGAAAAAAAAATATGAAAGTTGTGCAGCAACATTTGTTTCAATAACTTTGGAAATTCTTGAAAGCAAACTAATAGCTCTGTAGTTACCAATTGAATTCTTATCGCCCTTCTTATATAAAGGCTTAACCACTGCTAGTTTGAGCATACTTGGAAATTGTCCAAATTGAAATGATAAGGTAATAATATATGTTAATACATCGCATATGCAAAACTTAATACGTTTCAAAAGATTATTCGATATTTCATCAAACCCACACGATTCGGTTGATTTTAATTTACATATTGTGTCTAAAACATCAAAACGTGTCACGACAGAAAGAAAAAAGAATTACTATTTAAAGGAATATTTTGTCTCATAAATTCAGAATCTATAGATTTACCATATTCACCAACATTGAATCCATTTGCTATATCTCTGCTTGATAATTTCTTTCGCTTAATTGTCATCTCAATCTTGCTATTATGCTTTGGCAACTTTCCTTGTAATTCTAATATTAAACACCACCTAGTCTTACTCTTATCAAAATCATTGTTTATGATGTACTACTAATGAGACCCCACAATATTGGAGAATTAATAAGAACAGCGTTTCTTTTCATAGCTCTTGCATAATTAAGTTTTATTTTTGCGACTTACTTATATTTTAAAAAATGGTCTATATGTCAGTGAAGTCATTAAATTTTAGTAAAGTAATTCTCCGTACGTATCTATGTCTTCGCTTCGTATAACATTTTTCTAAACAAATTTACGTACTTTCGCGATAAATTTAAACCATTACATTCGGCGAAATTAAATTTAATTATACAAAACGGAAGCGATAGAGAGATCCGTTGTCATTACATAACCTTCGGCGAAAACCCACTAATCGCTACTACCCGCCGTGTCCCCCATCTCATCCCACCATTCCTCACGTTTACTCCGTTCGTCAGGAGCGGAATCCAATCTGTTTACGGCAATTCATTCGGTTCGGCTCACAGATGCGAGGGAAATGCAAATTCTCCTTTGGCCGTGGATACATCAAAGTGATTCGGGTACTCCTCGAACAGTCAGCAGGGAAAAAATATATAAAAAAAAAACGAAACACAAACGCTTCGCTTTAGGATTGCAGACCGTCGCGTAAGCAAGGTGGGGAGGGCAATTCGTTGAAGCATATTTTTTGAAACTTCTCCTTTGAGGTGAGGGCGGATTAAGGAACGCGATGGCGTGGCGTTTTCCATGTAAAAGCCGTAATTTGTGATTCAAAACGTTCAGTTCACCGTTATCGTTGGTTTTATATCTTCTCGAGTTGAAAATTTTGAAAGAATGACACGTTTTTTTTTTAATAACTGGATCGGCAAGAAATCTATAGCTGCAAAAGAATAACTAGGGCTGTAACGTCGCGTATGTCCTCCTCAAGGCAACTTCGAGCTGTTTCCCTAAAGGTGCGTTTAAACCAAACGAACAAAGAGCTAGAGCTAGAACAAGAGCATTCTTTCTTGATCTTTTAGTGTAAACGAAAGCTCCTTTTCAGCGATTATACCAAAATATCAACGAGCAAGAATGAGACCCAAGAATTAGAATTCTTGCACAATAGATTTTTAGATCAGCCGAAAAATTTCTATTTCGTGTCAAACCTGTGGTTGGTAGTGCGTGCTATGTCCGACCCTGACACTAATATTATAATTGCAAGTGCATAGTCACCGTTTTTTTACCTTTCTCGACGGGAAAAATATTTCATTTGATAGATATATACAATTAAAAAAAATAATAACAAATATCGTCAAGAACATCACAAAAACATCAATATAAACAAAACACATAACTAAGCGAAGAATTCATCCAGTGCGTAGCAACATTTAACAACAATTGCGATCTGCGATTTTATGGGAAGCATGTTGTAGAGTTTACAGCCAACATTAAAAAAGATTTTTCATATCTTTTAGTTCTAAACGAAAGCTCCTTTTGATTATACCAAAATATCAACGAGCAAGACTAAGAATCAAGAATTAGAATTATTGCACAAACCTTTTAGATCAGCCGAACAATTTCTATTTCGTGTCAAAACTTTTGGTAGCTTTGCTATGTTCGACCCTGACGCCAATATTATAATTGCAAGTGCATAGTCTCGTTTTTTTTCTTGACGGGAAAATGCAAGATAGATAGAAAAATTTATTTGATGGATTATCACAATTAAAAAAAATTAATAACAAATATCGTCAAGAACATCACAAAAGCATCAATATAAACAAAACACATATTAAGAATTCATCCAGTGTGTTATCTTGATGGGAAGCATGTTGTAGAGTTTACAGCCAACATTAAAAAAAGATTTTTTATATCTTGCAGTTCTATACGAGCCCTGATGCAAAATGTATTTAAACCGTGTAGGGTACTCATGGAGTAATCCAAACCTTTCAAAAAACGATTTATATTGATAAATTTATGAGCATAATTCTAAAATATATATTGAAGGTAAAGTTAACATTTTCAATTTTTTAAACACATCTCTACACGACTCTTGAAAAGTAATGCCAGACAACACTCTAATAACACAGCACAAAAACCCGCTGCCAGTTACCACTACCCCACACAATAATGCCATAGCGTAATCGAGAATAAAAATTAGCATAATACAAACTCAAAAGAACCCGTTGACTGCAGTGTTTAGACATAAAGCGCAGACGTTCACAAAGTAAGTCAATATGAGACCCAAAAGTCAAGGTGGTATCAAACAAAACACCCAACAGCCTAACATCATCCGCACAAGATATACCAGCTGGACCAGCACAGTCCCTTTATTTTAATTGAAAAAAATTATAATGGGTTTTTGTCTCATTTAGACATAAATTATTTTTATTAGACCAAATCTTATCTCTTTCATAAACATCATTGATTTGTTGAGATAATACTTTTGACTTTTTTTCAGTAATAATGATAGTTCTATCATTCGCATAAAAACATAAATGAATATTATTACACTTACTAAGATAAAATCAAAAATCATTGACATAAACAGCAAACAAAAACGGCCTCAACACTGATCCCTGAGTACCCCTTGAGTTAAATTAGCTATAGCACTAGTAACTGAGCTTCCTAATTTGACATAAGGTACACCAGAGGCAATTGAAACAGCGGACAATAGAAATATACTTAATCTTTCCTAGATTTTGCGGTTTAAATCGCGCGCGTGTGTACCAAACGAACCGTCTCTGTCTCTAGATGCTTCCTGTAGACATCTATCGGCCACTGACGGCAGTTGAAAATGCAAATGTCTACCTTGTCTAATGTGTTTTGCCGCCATCAGTATAAAGTTTTTCGTCTGTGGACAAAGTGTGATACAAGAAATAAGAGCGTAAGCATTTGGTTTACCCTCATTCATCGATATAGTTTAGATTATTATTGTCGTTCGAGATTAAGAAAATATTTAAGTGTTTACTTAAATAGGTGTAGTGGGGACAATTGAAACAAATTACATGGGGACGGTTGAAACATGTTTCAATTGTCCCCATTGTGAATTGTTTTATGAAGGCTGCAAATTCACATTGCGACACCTGGATGAGAAATAACGCTGGGAAAACGTTGACAATTTACGACATACCCAGTATTGTCAAACAATCTCTGCCATTGGCCGTCACGCAGTCAGGCGTTGTAGCTGGATTTATTTGCACCGGAATATGTCCCTTTCATAGACATATATTCACAGAACTAGATTTTGCTCTTTCCTATGTCACGGATGGACCAGCTCCTGACGACACAACGCCGAATGCCACTGAAGTTGTACCAGAAGCAAGCACCAGTAGAGCTGCTCCGCCATCTCCTTGCGGCGTTGATGCGATCAACAAGTGCTCAAATTCCACCATCAGCAATTCAATTAATATTACGGAAGTCAGTGATGCTGACGCAAGACCAAGCACCTCAACGGTTGAATTTTCGCCAGAAATCGTTAGACCGTTGCCGAAAGCGCTTCCTAGAAAAACAGGGAATAGACGAAAAACTAGAAAATCGGCAATTTATACCGACACTCCTAAGAAAAATGCTATTCAAGAAGAATATGATGCGCAAAAGAAAAAGCAAGTTAAAAGAAATCTTAAGAAGTTTGAAGATAAACAGAAAGCAGTTCTACAGTCAAAGAAAGCCAAACAATACCAAAAGAATCAGGAACAGAGTGACAGCGAAAACGAGGATTATTTCTGTTTAGTTTGCCTGGAAGCGTATGGTAGTAGCCGCCCTGGAGAAAGGAGTGCAGTGTATTGAATGTCATCATTGGTCCCACGAACTATGCACTCGACAGGAAGATTATTATATCTGTCACAATTGTTTGTCAGAATGAATAATTTGTTACTACATATAGGTATATTTTTATGATTCATCAATCATCAGTATTAGAATGAATGTATATTATTTCATTAATCTAAATGTTGTTTCAATTGTCCCTGGTATGTGTTTCATTCGTCGTCAACAAGGGGACGATTGAAACAGTGTGGCCTGGTCCAAATTTTTGTAAATACCTTATTTATATATTGTCATAGGGCAATGGATTTATATGAATAGGAATCTAATTAGATATTCTCTCAACAACTCACTTTAAAATTTAGAAATTTGCAATAGCAGCAGAGAAAAAAATCAAGAAGCAGAAATGTTTCAACTGTCCCCGGTCTACCCTATTGAGTCCTATTTATAAGATTTTACAAAGTTGAAAGCGGTACCACGAATGCCGTATATAAATAATTTATCCAGAATTACAGAGTGGTCAACAGTATCAAAGGCACGCGAATAATCAATAAACACCCCGTCAACATTTAGACCTTTGTCAAGACCATCAATCACCCGATAGTAAAAATCACAAAGGGCAGTATCAGCACTTTTATTAGGCAAATAGCCATGCTGACAAGGTGCTAAAAGTTTATATTTTGAAAAAAAATATGAAAGTTGTGCAGCAACATTTGTTTCAATAACTTTGGAAATACTTGAAAGCAAACTAATAGCTCTGTAGTTACCAATTGAATTCTTATCGCCCTTCTTATATAAAGGCTTAACCACTGCTAGTTTGAGCATACTTGGAAATTGTCCAAATTGAAATGATAAGGTAATAATATATGTTAATACATCGCATATGCAAAACTTAATACGTTTCAAAAGATTATTCGATATTTCATCAAACCCACACGATTCGGTTGATTTTAATTTACATATTGTGTCTAAAACATCAAAACGTGTCACGACAGAAAGAAAAAAAGAATTACTATTTAAAGGAATATTTTGTCTCATAAATTCAGAATCTATAGATTTACCATAGGTTCTATTTTCAGTAAAAGCAACATTGAATCCATTTGCTATATCTCTGCTTGATAATTTCTTTCGCTTAATTGTCATCTCAATCTTGCTATTATGCTTTGGCAACTTTCCTTGTAATTCTAATATTAAACACCACCTAGTCTTACTCTTATTAGAAGCATTATTTGTTATACGAGTAGTATCATTAAATTGTTTTCTTTCTGGTATTAACATTTGTTGGTATTTGTTATTTATATTCAAAGCAACTTAAGCAAATTAACCACTTCCATACCAAATTTCATTACGTTAGAATGATACCTTCGATTTATACTGGATGTGCTCGTCATTTATTTGTATTTTTTTGAAAATAGGAATTCTTCTTATGGGGATATATCAAAATCATTGTTTATGATGTACTACTAATGAGACCCCACAATATTGGAGAATTAATAAGAACAGCGTTTCTTTTCATAGCTCTTGCATAATTAACTTTTATTTTTGCGACTTACTTATATTTTAAAAAATGGTCTATATGTCAGTGAAGTCATTAAATTTTAGTAAAGTCATTCTCCGTACGTATCTATGTCTTCGCTTCATATAACATTTTTCTAAACAAATTTACGTACTTTCGCGATAAATTTAAACCATTACATTCGGCGAAATTAAATTTAATTATACAAAACGGAAGCGATAGAGAGATCCGTTGTCATTACATAACCTTCGGCGAAAACCCACTAATCGCTACTACCCGCCGTGTCCCCCATCTCATCCCACCATTCCTCACGTTTACTCCGTTCGTCAGGAGCGGAATCCAATCTGTTTACGGCAATTCATTCGGTTCGGCTCACAGATGCGAGGGAAATGCAAATTCTCCTTTGGCCGTGGATACATCAAAGTGATTCGGGTACTCCTCGAACAGTCAGCAGGGAAAAAAATATATAAAAAAAAAACGAAACACAAACGCTTCGCTTTAGGATTGCAGACCGTCGCGTAAGCAAGGTGGGGAGGGCAATTCGTTGAAGCATATTTTTTTGAAACTTCTCCTTTGAGGTGAGGGCGGATTAAGGAACGCGATGGCGTGGCGTTTTCCATGTAAAAGCCGTAATTTGTGATTCAAAACGTTCAGTTCACCGTTATCGTTGGTTTTATATCTTCTCGAGTTGACTAAATTATTAGCCGGTTGAGCGCGCAAAGTTTTACTGCCAACACGTATAATTTGGAAGTCGGAAAAATAATCTAGTAGGGATAAAGCAATAAATTTCATTAGGCTAAGTACTATAACGTTTATAATTCCTTCCGAATGAAAATCTTAATGAAAGCGAATTTCCCGAAGTATTTCGAGCTCTGATATACAGTGTGTCCAAGGTAAGAATGAACAGCATGGGGATCTCGGAAACAGTAAGAGATACGGAGTCGATTAAATTAAGGAAAAGTAGCGCATTTACGTGGCTAATAATATGCCATTTAGAAAGTTTTAATATTCCGAGTAGGGCCGGAGATATCCAAAAAAACCTACATTTCGGAAAATCGTTTTATTTTTTTCCTGACTTTATTTTTGATCGAATTTCAAAACAGATTGCACATTTCGATTGCCACTTTTTCCGCTCTATCAAACGGTGTCCAAATTTTTGTAATCCGACGTTTCGTTTCTGAGTAATCACCATCAACTTAATTTTTTTAAATATGGACTAAATTTGTTTTAGACATTTTTGGAATGCTGCTAACGTCGTTTATACAACCTCCGATAATTTTTAACTTTTTTTAATTTTTATTTTTTCATTTGTTTTTTTTTGTTTGAATACGTTATCAAGATAAGTGTCTTTTCTATTAAAATAAAACAAAATTTAAAAAATATAAAAATAAAAATAAATAAAAGTTAAAAATTATCGGGAAATGTGCAATGTGTTTTGAAAGTTTTGAAAGTTTGAAGAGTTATAAAGGTCGAACAATATAATTACGTAAACGTTACAAGCTATAGTGTCAATAATCTCCTATTGTAAAATATACAAAATTCAGATTACTTTATAAAAATATTATTGCAGCTATAACGGGTTCGGCTCGTGGTTGTTCCCGAAACACTATAATTGAGACAAGGTCATTATTAATTCAGCTTTACTCCTTTTCTTCAAAACCCCTAAAGCATTTTCTACGCTAATTAATTCCATCTTATACAGGGAATTATTAAGCCATACAAATAGCGTTTTCCCCTAACATCTTCCTGGAATTGCCGACTCGGTTTAAATACGTAATCAACAACTTCGATTAAATTTAACCCTGTGTTCTTTACGTTCACGTATTTCGTGTATAACTTAGAATGAACCTAATACGTATTTCTTCTCGTCGTTGTTCTGGAATAATACATACACGAACTACGTCGATGATGATAAATTTTCCATTACTTCGTCCCCCACGTTTTGATCATCTAACGATTTCATCGGTTCATGCATGAAATCTATTAAAACTTTGCAACGCTGCAATATCGACTATGCGGGGGCTTTAATTAAGTTGTTGGTGGAACTTGGTAGACAAGCCGGAATATGCAGTTTGATACATGCTATGAATTCTGAATTTGTAGTTTAATATGGCATCACTGCTAAAAACTTTTAAAAACATATACATAACTATATACAAGTGGAGAACATTTTTGTTGTTGACTTTTCAAAAATTGTGATTGTTTATCAGTTACAAATAGCCTTTTTCGAGATTGCCAAAAATTGCGATTTTTCTGAAAGTAATTACTTTTATGATAACAAGCTGTGTGGAAAATAAACGCAACATTTTTATATTAGGGGATTAATCTATGTGTGTTTATAAACTTGATCGAGTCAGGAGATTTTGACGGCCAAAGCCTTCCAGATAACCTTCCAATCTATTTTCCAGAACACATTTCATTCAGGTAGTCTCGAACTCGTCTTTAACTGTGTGTTAATGCCTCGACCTTGCTGAGAAATCTGAATAAATAAGGCTCAATGATTTGATCATTATAAATTCCACACCAAACGTTAGTTCTAAATTAATACAGGTTTCTAGCTTCAATGGCAAAGTGATGGGACGATTAGACGTAATTTTGATGATTCGCCAGTAAAAAGTATTCGTTAATTACATTTTTAACAGTGCTAGGCTTGTTGTGGGGTGCATGTGCATCCCGATTGTTAAAATTCTTCTGTAACTATTATATTACTGCGGTTACGTTTATGATCTTTTATTTTTGTGTGTGTATTTATCTTTAGTATTCATATCTAAAAAAAAATTTATGTCTTTTCAGAAAAAAACGCCATGGGGTGCGACTGCACTGCAACTGTTTATATGACAGGAATGTCAGTTGTTATGTCAAATACTTTACCAAGCCATCAAGCTTTATCCTAATGGACTACACAATTAATGAAAAAGTGCAAATTATAAAGTGGTTTTATGGAGACCACACACTTTGATCAATTGTAGATATTTGGAGAACTACCTTCATTAATCGTCCTATTCCCTGTTTAAATACAATAAATTCATCGAATTAAGAAAAATTTTGAAAAATACAAATGTGTTTCTCCCTCTTTACATGAAAAGTCCACACATGATAATGCGGACCGGGATATCATGATATGCGCTACTGTTGAAGAAAATGAATACCAAACGTTAGGCCAAATTAGTGAAAGCGTCGATGTCTCCTGTGAAACTGTTAGAAAAGTATTAAAGAAGTACAAAAAGTAAATGAAATATTTCCTGGAGATCATTATAATCGAGTTCAGTCCTGTTTGGATATAATTGAGAAATGCGGTGTGGATGAAAATTTCTAATATTCTCTTTACTGACAAATCTTCATTTATTTTACACGGTCGACATATCCTATGTTAATAAGGTACTGGTCAAAAGACAATAAACATGAATCGTATACAACCCATACACAATACCCACAGAAATTGAATGTTTGGATTGGAATGTTAGGGGATAATATAATTGGTTCATTTTTTATAAACGGCGTGTTAAATTAACAAACATATTTACAATTGCTGCAAATGACATTATTCCTTTTATCCAGAACATACCCAATATTGAAATAGTAGTATTTGGTATCAGCAAGATGTATGTCCTGCACGTAACAGTGCAATTGTGCGTCAATTTTTAAGAAATACCTTTAGAAATAGAATTATTTCTCTAGGCGGCACAATTGAATGGCCGGCCAGATCACCAGAT
Organism: Holotrichia oblita; assembly: GCA_023690525.1. Classification (NCBI taxonomy): domain Eukaryota; kingdom Metazoa; phylum Arthropoda; class Insecta; order Coleoptera; family Scarabaeidae; genus Holotrichia; species Holotrichia oblita. The sequence goes on from CM043015.1 coordinate 194,939,718, forward strand.
TTGTCCCCTAATGATTTTTTCTTGTGGGGGTATCTAAAGTGAAAAATTTACGGTTTCGAACATCAACGGTCAAATAATTTAGATGAACTACGTTAAAAAATAAGAAATTGCTTAGCATCGATTACGCCCGATATGCTGGCACATGTTAGACGTGGTTTTTATGATAGAGTAGCGTATTGTTTAGAAATTCAAGGTGCACGATTCGAACACTTAATTAATTGAAAGTATTGTTTATTAAAATTGTATTGTGATAATAAATTTTATTTTGTTAGACTCATTTTTTATTTGACGGTTCTTTAGTTGCAATTAGTATACAATACAATTTGAGTTTTGCCATAAGATAAACTTTCTTTAACACAATCTACACATTTATATTCAAAAACATATTATAAGTAGCTAAATAAGCAACCAGCAACGTTTTAATAACACTTAAGAAAAAGTTTGATGGTTCGGTAAAATTGACATAACCACTGACATTCCTGTCATATAAAAAGTTGACAATAGTAAAATTGAAAAGGCGTGTACTTTTATTCATCGCACTGATCAAGCGCTTAATTTATGATGGATGTCAAATGAGGTCATCAGATACATCCGATGAGCACGATTACCGATTAGTAAAAGAACGCACCCGATGAGATGCCGATGAGTTTGACAATAGAGGAATAGAGATTGATACAAATCATACAAGGTTATGATCATTTATGACAACAGACGCGATCAGAGATGTTTACCCCCACCACAAATCCATCGGTTCCATCGACTCCTAAAGCCGATGAATCCGATGAGCATCCGATGCATGCATCAATTAAAAAAAGAATTTTCCAATTTATTCATCACATTTTTAGCGTTTACTAAACAGACGGCCTGATAGATTTCTGATTCAAGCGCTGCGTCAATCGATGAATAAAAGTACGCGCCTATACATTTAATTTTAACCCCCACCACCCTCTCCTATCAATAGGTTTGCGTAGTTCAAGTTGTTAGCCTGTATATAAACGTATGTACAGAAATCTCATGCTTAGTTATATATATATGTATGTAATTATTATGTAATATTTTACCAGTTCCTAAATGAATGCTAAACGATATTTAAAATAAAATTATTTGTAGTTAAAATTATCTACAGTTAAAATTATTTATGAATAATTTTGCCGTAATTAACTAAAGATAATTTTATTTATAAATAACATTATTTATGAATAATTGACCAACATTTATTTATAAATTACTTTATTTATGAATAAATGTTATAGATCATTTCGTTATTTAAATAATCATCTAGACTAACTTTATTCGAATAATGCCCAACTCTGAGAAATGCCTACTTCGGAATTAGTATCTTTAACCTATTTGTTGTATTGAACCTATTTGTAGATTGTGGAGTGAGGAGGAGGAGACACCCTACCACATTGTTACACTGCTAGGAGCAAAAGACCTAGACAACAGGACTGCCTTTTGTTTCTAATTTAGCAAGAAGTCACTTCGTAGATCATTCAGGTTGATTTTTTATTATAACTACGTTATCAGATAGTAAGAAGTCAGTATGTATCGACTTAAAAAAAACTGAATGCTAAAAAAAATGTAAAACAGCTACAATTACCAAGAAACTTACATTTTGATTCTACAGTTTCTCAAGATATCTCTAGGACTGCCTGCGAAATACTGTTAAACATCAGTTTGGAATCCTTGGTTCTCCACTATACCAGAAAACAGCTACATTAGCCATATATCGATCAAATACACTTTTTATAGGACTGTAACCAGTCTGTTCCTATTGGACGCCGAAATCTTTTTTGGGGTCATCTAACCACAAAAAGAAGAATCTAACGGATACCACCAGTTAAACAACCACTTGCCCAAAAGGCCAGATTATCGGTCAAAGAAGTACTGCCAGTATTATGTAAAAAGTAGTACTCACTATAAAAAAAAATCATGGCGTTTCTTTGTTTAAAAAAATACCTTTTAGAAGGCGTAGAGAACATTTTTAAACAGATTAGACACAATTAATGATGCATAATCCAACATTTTAAAGTCATATATCACTTCCATCAATTCCTTGTTACTATTATTTAATAATATCGTGATCCCTTGAGCCATAGATATAACAGCGTAGACGTCTTTATCCATCCCCGGCATTGCAAATTTAATTATCTCCCTAAAACGTATTTGAATAGTAATTGACTTTCGACCGTTACTGGATTCACCATCGAACCTAGAAAGGCTGCAGGGCCTCGACGAGAATTTCAGACACGTACGACCGGTGTCGTTTCCATTGTTTTCAGTTCGCGGAGCGAAAACCGAATTGGAATGGATGTAGTTCGTGGTCCGGGAGCGGTTGACCTTTTCGAACCGCGCTTTAGGTTGACAGAAATATCAGCTAACGCTTCAATGGAAATGATTACCACGCATATTGTGGCAGAGATTTATTGGAAGTGATATATTTAATGTAAATTAAAAAATAACACTGACAGATTTGAAAGAAACTTTATTCAATTGTATTTTTTTACATATTTAAATCACACCTGTTTTCTTTTTAACATGACTAGATCGATACATAGTTAACAGTTCTCTGCGCTTCTAAAAATTACATCGCTCATCAAAAAGGAAAAAGAATAACAATAAAACGATAGCGTTGCTTGTCAAGCGACGACCAAAACATTTCCATATTTTACAGATCTCTTCATTATGGACAATATTTACAAACATAACATAAATATATAAATAAATGATTAATAAATAAATAAACGGTAATTAATTTAAACTTAGGGTGCATTCAAAAGTTCATCTGTGATGCTGTGCGATCTTAACATACCCCTCGTCAAACTGAAAGCTGCCGAATCATCTTTAATAGCGGCTAATTTCTCCGCATGATATGTTTCGTTATATTCCTGGAAATAAGAAGGAGATTTAAAAACGATTACGCTGGAAGGAAGATTTTTTTAATACTTTAAGGCGATTCCCTAAAAATACAGCCCTTTCGCGTTTCTTAATCATGAAATCCGTGGGCAACAACCATCTGTTCTCGTGGCACTCCTCGGCTGTTGGTCGTTTGCTTGAAAATAAAAAAAAAACATCACGTCAAGCTCGATATGTAAATCGTAGAATTAATAATTTATTAGTAGGGAACGGATCTAAGTCTAATGACTGTTTAATGGTGTTTGGACAAGTTTTGTTCTGACGAACAGACAGTTCAATATTATTTCAGGGTAGCTTCTGTATCTCGAACTTATCACGAAAAGGTTATGTATTAATTATATTATACATAATACCCTTAGTTAGGGGAATTTGTTGATAAATCAACAGTTCAACTATGTAGTTCAGTAGTTTGCTTAATTACTTCCTCTAATCTATAGTCATGACATTGATTAATACCAACTTACTTCTCTAGTTTACCCTTAATTCGATACAATAGCGATGAATAATTGTAAACGAGATTTCAATTATTGTTATCGAAAATATAGCCACTGGCTTTTGAGTTGACAAATGACGAAGGGCAAGATCGAATTCATTATAGAGAGACCCTGACTCCCTCCATTTTTAAGTTATTACGTCCAAGCTTATTATCCAAAATACAACTCCCTTCTTTCTTAGTAGTTTTGGACAAATCGTAAAATTATAATTTGAATACTGTCTGTCGTGAGCAAAAAACAAAATCGGGACAGTGTCAAAATCTTTGGGTCAATTTCCTTTAGTTTTAGCGTTATTTAATTAATTTTTAAACTATATGTCAAATTTATCTATCATAGTTGCTCATACAAAATTGAAAATGCTTCATCTTTCGAAAAGTGATACAGCCAAACTTGTTGACGAAGTTTTGGAACCCACCTACTGTAAAATTTATTGAGTTTAATATTTCTACATGTTGAACAACCCAGATTCTAGGCATGCCGATATATTAATATGTGCAATGGTGCCACAACCCAGCATCGATGTAAAGGACACGCCGTGAGAGGGTCGTTATTTATGTCAGTCATATGTCAGCCTCGATTTATTCATATTTAAATAATTCAACAATTTCAACAATAATTTGTTTTGCAAACTTCTTCAATATGTCTATTTATACAAAAGCTGAACGAATAAGTATTATTAATGTAGCCGGGAAGAGAATTTTATCCGAGATGTCTTGTTCACCGATTAATCACTCCTCTTTTTTGCTTCATGAACGCCACAATCCGTCCATCGTCCGGTATTGGTTCCGGGAAAATACAGATATTAATATAGTTTTAAAAATGCAATTATCTTTCAATTCCTGAAATATTTCCACTTATAGGTTAATAAAACAACAATTAATGAAATACCAATTTATTAATTGTTGTTTTATTGACTTATAAGTGGAAATATTTCAACAATTGAAAGATAAGTACTTAAAGGTCGCAAACTAAATATATTAAAAATGCAATACAATCAGAAGCTAAATGTTTGGGTTCGAATTCCTTTTAGAATTAAACTTGAATTTTTTATAGAATTGGATTTATTTTATGAAAAAACGTAATCAATATTTTTGACATATCCAAATTTTCAGCATCACAGATACGAGAATACAGAATGCAATAATTTGACTTTGGCAACACCGTACTTCTGTGTCATATCACCATCTCCGTCATTTTAATGCTTATATTTCATTATTGCTATGTGGACCGAGTATGTTCAGCTGTTGTCGAGGAGCTTGTCGTCAGCCTGCTATGCCCTAAGAATCATGAGACAAAATCTTGGGGAGCATACGGCCAGAGGGGTCTACTTCGCATTATTTGAGTCTGGCATGAGATATTGTATTTCCTCATGGGATTTCACTACTGCGACCAATTTATCTGAAATTCTAAAATTGCAGAAGAGGAGCCGTGAGGGTGATTGGCAGCGAGGACAACAGAGCCCACTGCCGTCCTCTTTTTGTTTCTCAGGGGATACTGACACTATATTCATTGATTATCGATGAGTCGGTGAGTCGGTGAGTATACGGTGAGTATTTAGACTCAAATTAAAGAACATTTTATTAGAACAACCTTTTTATTCATTTGATGAATTTATCAAGTTCAAATTTTGACACGTCTCCACGTTGTGAACGTTGTTTATTGTACTACCTGTATTTTAAGTGCTACTGTCAGACAACATGTATTTTTTTATTGGCAAATAAATATTCTATTCTATTCTATTCTAATGCTATTTACAGTATGCCGAGTATCTGGGTTGTTCAGCCCGTGTTGGTGATCATGTGAACCACAGACTAGACAGACGACGTACTTGCATTGAAATATATGCCGTTTTTTTATTCTTTTCTAACTAATGAAATAGTGTATAGAGTCATCCTTCATTGGCATGCGGTAAAGCACGAGTTAGAGGCGCTGGTGAAGGTGCTGTTTATCGTATATGAGTACAGATGGCGCTGCCTACATGACGTTTTTGAAATATTGGAATTCTTTTTTGTACATCACACGTAAGTGAATATTTGGTGATTATTTTAGTGATTATTTTCTACAAGAATGTTTTGTATAATATATGGATGCTCTGAAACAGAGGTGGAAAAGATATTTTGCTTCCCAAGACAAGTTGAGAGGTAAGTAATCATATATACACATATCGAAGTTTGTAATTACCTATACTACCTAATAATTTTGTTGAATAGGTGTAACATTTGGTTCCGTGCAATGGAAGTGGGGCCTCAAGGCACAGTATCAGGACATATCCGAATTTGTAATCGACATTTTAGTGCAGAAAGTTTTGCGTCTCCCGGAAATTTTCAATTGAAGAAGGATGCGGTTCCAACATTGTTTCCTGCTGCACAAAGCCTACAATGGCCCAGCCAAAGTTCGCCTGATGTGAGTTCTTTACATACCGTATGTCCGTATTTTCTTAGGGTAAGCAAACGTGTTCTGCACGCGCAGACTTATTCTACTCGATGCATAATGGCATAATGTCAGGGAGTCTCGGACTATTGTTTACTGTTCTATTTCTATTCACATATTATTTGCATTCTGCACCTCTATTTTTGTTATTGCCTCTTAGTTATCTATTTGTAATTCTTTCCTTGAAATAAACATTTAAAATACAATCACTTCTATTTATTATTCTTACGGACGTATTATTTGTTATTGTCTTTGACAATAACATATTCTACTGTAAATAACAGTATTGTCAAGTACAATCACTAGATATTTAAATTTAATTCAAGTGTAATTCAATAAATATGTATGTAATAAGCGACTTTTTGAAATATAGCGGGAAAACACGTTTACGCCATCTACTCCATGCTTTACGTTTTTGTGAGAGAGAAAGCTATACAAAACCGTATTCAAATTAACATTAAGTTCGTCGTCTGATCTAGTCTGTGATGTAAACCCACTGACAGATGCCAACTTGACTCACTACTATCAAATGTTAAATGTCATTCTGAGGCGTAAAAACAAGCAGAGACCAAAAACAAGATTGTAAAACGTAATTTTGTTATAGATGTTGTACCATAGGAGAGTTCTTGAAATGATATAGGGAAGGTTAAAAAAATATTTAAATTTGTTGGCATAAACTTTAAACTGAGAGAAGTTGGCGACCTACAGTTCCGGAAGATAGCGTTACAAGAAAACCCAAAATTCCCTCAATGGCTGTGGAGACAAATAATACGATTTCACAAAGATCTGCTTGAATATTTTAAAATGACAGAAAGTGAATTCCTACAAAGTCATTTAATTCACGAACTAAATGAAGATGATTTTAATCGTAGGGTTCAGTTTTGCAAACAAAAGAAACTTTGCAACGCCAAAGAATGGTTTGCTAACCGAATGCTTTTTGTGAATAACACTCCGTGAATAGAAAACCAATGTCGCAATTGTTCCGGAATAGTTGGTGATAGAATTTGCTTCTTTGCTGGCTCCAAAAATATTTGGAGATATTTAGAGATGAAGTCGCTGTTCGAAGTTTTGGCCTTTCTACTTCCAAATCAATGAGACTCCAACATTACAAATGCAGATTTGTGGTTCAAGCAATATGGGGCTCCACCTCATTACAGCCGAATAATACGCGACTATCTGAACGAAGTCTTCCCCGGCAGCTGGATTGGCAGAAGGGACGTTGTTTAATGGCCAGAATAGTCCTCAAACCTTACCTCGTTAGATCTTATTTTATGAAATCACATTAAAAATAAAATATACTTTAATCGTCTAACCACAATTGAAGAAGCGGATCCAAATCGAAATGAAAAAAAAATAGAGCCAGAAGTTATCCAAAATGTGTGTTCGGTATTTCGATTCGCATATTGTCTAAATGTGCTTTATTATAAAGCTCTCTTTATGGAGACTTTTTGTCTGTGGTGGGTGCTAGTTGCAGCGGCTTCTGAAGTTATATTCCTGATGTGGCTACCGCTATATCTTTTACTGTGTAGTGTATCTATTCAATAACTTTGTTAAAACACTAGCTCATTGTTTATAATACAGCGCTGTTAATTTTAGGATACAATTCTCCTAGCAAAATGTCACCGTTCCCTCGGAGAATTGAGTGAGTGATTTCTTCTTTTATTATTTTGTGCCCTAATTAATTCCCTCTTTTATATAATTTTAAAACTCCGCATTTTAATTATTTACTGTAGATTCTTGAATTTTAATTTTAAATCATAATTTGAATACTATGTGGTAGCAAAATACCGTGATGAACTTGTTTTGGATCCATATTTCTAGAATGTTTTGCTTTATTTTTTCTAAATAGGAATATATAATTAATATTGTCATTATTACATTGAACCAGTACTTTTATTATTTTGGGTTATGTAAAGACTTTGTGTTAGTTGTTTCTATTTCAATCCACATAATTCAAAATGTCTTTAACTTACTTTGGATGACGTTTGAAGACCAACATAAGGAATCTAACACCCTCTTGCGTCACTTCTTGGAACAAATTCTCGAAACGATACCTAACAAACAATATATTCTGTCTCGACTCAGCTTCGTCTTCTCCCTTGAACGGTAAAGTACCAGAAAGCATGACGTACATCAAAACACCTAGCGACCAGATATCAGTAAGCGGAAATGCTGGTTCTTCTGCTAACACCTCAGGTGCTACAATACAAAATAAATGGTTTTAGTATTGCAATAACAAACAAAAGTGTTGTGTGGTCTAATTTGCTGGTTACCCATATAATCAGAATGTCCAACTACAGGAACTCTATTTCCAAGTTTGGTAACACGATGTGCACATCCAAAATCGACTAATTTTACTTGAACTGATCGTACACCGCTCATAACGATGTTGTCTGGTTGGAGATCTAAGTGGCAGAGCCCTCTCCAGTGCAGGTATTGTAAACCATCCAAAACCTAAAATATTACCTCATCCAATGCTCCAGATTTTAAATTAAAATTAAATTAAACATTCAAACATACCTGTGTTACTATAGTTGCAACAGTCTGTTCTGTATATTCATGTCTACTAGCTAAATATGTGAGTACATCAGCTCCTTGCAACTTCTCCAAAATAAAAGTGGCTACTGGACTATCAGGTGTACGGTATGCGGCAACCAACGTCGCAATCCTTTCATGCCTTAAAGATCTATGCGCAGCAAATTCACCATCTACTTGCTCCTTATTCTCACCTTGTTCTATAATTTTGACAACCACAACAGTATCATTACGTTTATCGATGGCTTTGACAACCGCTGAGAATCGTCCTCTGAAAAATGAAAATTATGAAGATCTGCTACCTATTTGAGTTTATTTTAACTTGGACATAATTACCTTGATATTTCACTAATAAATTCGTAATGATTTTGTGGATTTTCATTTATCCAATCTATCGGATCCACTTCTAATTTATAATTTGGTCTAGCGAATAAATCAAAATCAGGTTCTTGCCCACTATCTGTGATCTGTTGAAGATGCGCCATAGCTTTACTTAATTGAAGTTTGGGAGCACCTAAAAGAATTTTGTTCAACTTTACGAATCAAAAAATTGGTAATTTACCTGGAGGTTTCGTTACTACCACCACTGAAGCAACACCAGGTTCGCTCCATCCGATTGAATTCTTCGCGCGAAGTCTGAAGACGTAACTCTCACCAGGTTCCAATCCAGTCATAAGATAGAATTCATGATCGATATTATTAGCTTGCTCAGTCCATTCGGTGTCGTTAGCTTTCTTATATTGCAAGCTGTAGCATTGTACTGGTGCATGACCGTCAAATTTAGGTTGTTTCCATGTTAACAGAGCTTCTGTAGATGACGTCTGAGTGGCTTCGGGAGAATCAGGCTCATCTGGTACGAGACCTATCACCACTCTTGTTCTAACGACAGTTTGACCAATTTTATTACGAGCCACAACTTTATATAGACCGATATCGAAGCTCAAAGCTGGAGTGAACTTGATGTAGGAGCGGCCTTCACTATCAGTCTCGATTTTGATGCGGTGAGATTCCGCAATGATAGCGTCATTTCTGTAAATTTCAAAGTTATTATATGGTGAATAACCAAGCATTATTTGATAGAGAGATTCTTACTTAAACCACTGAACGATAGGTGTTGGATCTCCAACGGCGAAGCATGTAATTTCCATATTTTTTCCTTCTTGTAAAGCTACCATCTGAGGTTTCTCCCTAAAGAATGGTAACCTACCTTCATGTTTGCTTTCCATGAATGCTTCAGCTTCAGCATATGTATCCAATCTGGCTCCTAATTCGTAAAATTATAGATATGTATATAAATTAATCTCATCTTTAAGAATAAACGTACCAATTTCGTGTCGAAGTCTTCTAATACTATATCCTGTATCCCCAGAACCATATTTGGTAATCCTAGCCTTGCGTTCATCATCGATTTCTTCGTCCATAATATCAGTAAAGCGACGACGTTCTCTAATAACAGGTGTCTGTAAATTTAAATTGGTTTAAAATTACTTGCACCAATTAGTACCGGATATATGTACATACCCTCCAATCAAAACCATTTTCATCTGAAACAATATGCGAGGCTCCCGGTCCACGGTTTGCCGCTACTTTCATGTATTCACGAATTCTCACCGGGAAATCAACATCACGTAATTGGAGGAGATACGTATCAGGTCCGCTTTGGTAACTATAAAATGATTAATGCAATAGTTGGATATAATTTTTTGTTGATATGAAACTTACTGGCTTTCGGATTTAATGATACCAATTTCGTAATTGAGTGGTGATCTGCTGGGTATTTGGTCTTCCCATGTCTTCTTCCGTGGTGTACGTTCAGGCGTTGGAGCTGTTGGTACTGGAGTGTATCTTTCGTTAGGTGGATATACCCACCTGGATGGATGGGTGAAGGCTCCCTCTAGAGGTCTTCTCCTGAACCAGTTTCTGCATGAGGCGTTATCGTACCATTCTCTGAAAGATAGACAGTTTTCATTACTTTTAACTTTTGCAACTCTATTAAATATAGACAACACTGCAATTTTTTTGTACAAGATCTTTCTTGCTCAAAATGTCACAAAGTCAATAATTGATAGAAATCAGTTTTAATATAAAGGTTAATAAACTTTTGAAAGTTCACAATGACACAAATTTTACTACATTTTGCCTTTGCACACGCAAGTATAGAGTGTTCTTCAAGCACTGATCTCTTTACACTACAACCCATAGAATTGATTGTGACTACTCTTAATATTTTATTTTAAACTGTCGATGAAATTGAAAAAGCCTCTTTCTTGGAGACCATGGCTCGACCGTTAGCCTATGCTATGTTGCACTAATGTGTCGTTGTTTTTTTTATGTTCCGAGCAGTATCGACATCTATCGCTGTCCATCTTGCTAAACTTCTTCAAATGGTACCTTAGAAGTACTTTAATCAGTTCATCTATTCAAGTCTAATGAGGTCTTCCAGTTTATATTGTGCAATTTTTAGTTAGACCACAGAAAGCCTCTGGTTCAACAAAACGTAACTCACCACTGCTTTTTGCAAGAATATCGGCAATCTTGTTATCTTCATATTTTTGATAGCCCGGTATTGAGTCAAAAGTTTGACGTTTAGCAAAGAGGCAGTCCCAAAGTAATTCTCATGCACAAATGCAATGCAATGAGACTTTAGCACTACTTAATTCCTTAAAATGGTACAGCTTAGCAGCAGATCCTGTACTATGGGTTGGACTGACCTCAACGTTTAGAGTTTTTTGTTTTTATGGCCACACTTGTTGCGCTAAAGTTCGTTAGGTTTGCAATTATGGTTCTGCTTTCGATGTTTATGTTCTTTGCTGCAATTTTAATTGATCTCAACGCAGTGTTATCATTGTCTATAAATTCACATACGAGTACATTGTAAAAGACAGATTCTGACCATTTTCCTCTTTGATAAGCAAACTGTTTGCGTTGAAATGGTTTTCCGAGGATATATATTTATATAAACGCCAATATAGTTAAAGTATATTAACAATACTGGTACAATGTCTTCCAAACCCTCCTTGTAGCTTTGAAACAAGCTTATATCCCATTCTGAATTTGATGGAAGTAATTATTGTCCATAAAAGTGCATCTCTGTTCTATCTGCGTTTTCTGGCATGCACAATATATCTATAGACTTTCCTGTTCCTGTTCCCTCTGCCGGGGATTTGGTGGAACTACATCAGCATGTTGCAATGAAAAAGATAAAACCTTATTCAAAGCAACAATACTAATAAATAGCCTTAAATAAATAGACAAGATAGTCTGTCTTGAACGATGTGATCAGGGCCAGTTGTTGGTGGCTGGATGTAATGTATTATTGTTCTCTATCCTTTCCTAGTTGTTATTTACTTCTTCCACTGTTCTAATTTTATTTCTTTAATATCTTCTTCTATCTGGTCGCTCCATTAAATGTTGGTCTTCAGGTCTACTAAATGTTGCATTCATGTCGTTAAATCTTGTAGAAATGTCTTACACCACGAACAAGACATAAATACAGCTTAGCCACAAATGTTGCACTGTCATGTATTTTGTATTTCTTCAGAAGTTTACAGAATTTTCAAATTTTTGTGTTCATTTTCCAATGCCTTCACAGCAATACCAACGTGATTTAAATAGACTAAAGAATCTTGACGATCTTGATGATTGATTATGAGTTAAGGACGTTCTCACACAAGGTTTCCATATTCTTAGTCCATAAACGGTCGTACAATTGCCATTGTTTGCTTTGGAATTGTGCAAATATGAACTTTGTTTTGGACACTTGGACAATGACCAATGCAAGATTTTGGATTGGATAGAATTACTCGTTCAGAATCAGTGCTTGGTAAAGAAACACATGTAAACCAATCTTTAAAATGTTTTCAAGTTAGTTTTCCTGATGTCATATATGGTCGAAAAAGTTTTCTCTGAACCTGTGATCCAAACTGTCTCGTTGACAAGGAAAAGTGAAAACAATAGAAGTCTAGTCGCCGAAATTATGGACAAGACAGTATACATATGTAACTAAATATGATCGAAGGTAAAGATTGAGCAATGACTCCTACTGGTAGATTTAAACCATTTGCCTCAGGCTTACTCTATGTATAGCAAACAAAACGATATTGAAAAATTAGTACTCTGTACAAAGTTGTTTGGATCAACCCTGGAATACAACGTTACATCAGCGCCAATCAGTATTGCCAAACAACCCAAGACCATGTCCCAAAATATCACATCATCCCATATATACTTACAATCAAATCTACGACAAACTATTGTATTAATTTCCTACCTGTATACCACAAAGTAATCTCTCAAGAATTTGGATGAGATAGGGAAATCATCGGCTCTGATCTTATCGGCCCTTTCTAACCACGGATGACGTAACGCAGCGTGTACATCCATACGACCTTCAGCTTGATAGACGAGCAACTTCGTAATGAAATCGCGAGCTTCCACGCTAATATTTTTCCACCAAAGCTCATCAAAGCTCCATTTACCTAAAAAAAAATATTTTCATAAATATAATCGAATTAGAATAACTTCAATTTACCTTCTTGGATTTTATACAGAGTTTCTCTATCACGTTCGCCTCTAAACGGTGACATGCCCGATAACAAGATGTAGGTGATGATACCAACACTCCACATATCGTGACCTAAACCTACACCTTCACCTTTAGCACATTCTGGACTGACGTATTCCGGTACACCATATTTGAGTGGGAATAAACGACCCATGCTGATACGTCGCGATAAACTGAAGTCGGTTAGCTTCAAATCATCACTACCTGGATGTGATAGCAATAAATCGCCGATCTAAAATTTGAATTTAATTAGAATCGAATTAATAATTCATAATTTGGGAAAATTACATTCAAACCCATATGGCCAATACCCTTCTCGTGCATGTATTGCAAGCCTAATAGAATTTGCCTGATGTATCCAGCGATTTCGCTTTCTGTATAATAATCTTGCTTCAATAAATAATCTTTCACCAATTCACCACCACCTCCAAGTTCCATAATTAAAGTAAGAGAATCATCAGTTTCGTAAGCGTCGTGCAATGATATTAATTTGCGATGACGCAATTGATTCATCATATCTAACTCGTTGTACATGAACGGTCGCAATTCACCGCGACCATGCATAACTTTAGCTGCGTAGTTACGTCCATTGATCCGTTCGACAGCGTGGTAAGTGACACCTTGTGTACCTCTACCTAATTCGTCACCAAGGTCATAACCACTGTCCAATGCTTGGCGTTTAGTTTTGATTGGTGCTAGATTATTGTAGGTCTTCACGTTGAATTCCAAATCGTTTTCTTCGATGTGCAACATGGCACTGGCTGACACCGAACCGGCTACGTTGCGCGCACTTACTGAATACAGACCTTCGTCTTTCAAGATGGCGTCGTTGATGATGAGGATGTGAGTATCAGGTTCCATGAATTGAATCTGTAATAAGTAAAGAGCGTTCAAATTAACAAAATCAGAAGCCAAGCCACTGAAGCCAATTGGTGCAACATAGTGGGACTCAAAAATAAAGTAACTTAGTGTGGTCCAAGGTACACTTTCAGCTTCTCCAAAGCTTGTAAACACTAGCCAGCATAAACGGAATTCGAAATATAAACCTGAATAGATACCTTTGTTCTAGAAGATGTCGCCAACGGTTTCCAATCTCTGTACCATTTTATATCTGGATATGGCACTCCAATAATCCTGGCCTCGAATCTCGCTCTACCTCTAACCATTACATATTCAATATCTGGTCGTCTCAAGAAGACGGGCATTTCAGCAAGTTCCAACCTAACTCTTTGACGAGCTTCGCCATGCTCATTCGAAGCTACAGCTTCGTACCAGCCAACATCACGCTCTAACATCCTAAGAATTGTCGAATTAAGAAAAATTACAGCATAAACCAATCAAATCTTACTTGTTGATAAATAAGGTTGCTTGACCATTTCTCGTGTAACTGGTACTGAATCTTCCGCCACTTTCAATCGGTTCATCGTTAAAGTAAAACGTCATCTTAGGCTTAGGATATCCGTAAACAAACCAGAATAAATTGGTGTTCTGATCTTTTATACCGTACGAAGTATCTTGTTCTCTTCTCAAGAATCTAGGAGCTTGCGCCATAGCATCGTGGGGTGGTCTATCGATGTCGAAATCTTTGGGGAAGTATGGAGATGTTTCCGGGCGGAAATCTATACCTGGTGGTAAGTATGGTACCCATTTCGGAATGTCTGGTTCTAATTTTTGTCTAGAAATGAAAATTTTATTAAAATTTCTCACCCACTTTATAAATTTTACCTGTGAGTGGTAGCATGAGGTGATGGATCGCTAATTCCATATTTATTTTCAACGCGAATTCTGAACTTATAATCTCTAAACGGTTCCAAATTACCAACATCACAAACACAACCTCTAATTCCAGATCTAACAGTGAACCAATCTCCGTGAGGCATCTCCTGCATTTCTAATTGATAAGTGACTGGTGCCCTAGGTGTCGGTGAAATCGATGGTTTCCATGATAAGGTGCATCTCCTATCTGACATCCTAGATATGATAGGTGCATCTGAAAGTGGTAGCGGAGAACCACTCTTCTTGTATTTATCATAATCGATATATTGATCAATAATTGGTCGCTTTTTAACTTCAGTTTCGTCGAATCTCAATTGAGCATCGCAGATGTCTTGACCATAATCATTGAAGACTTTACACGAATATTTTCCAAGATCATCTTGATCAACTCCTGCTATGGTTAATCTCAGCAATCCAGCTGTATCTTTTTCCATACGTATACGTTCTGAAGGGTAAAGTTTTTCATCGTTGTGGAACCAGACAACTTCGGGTTCCGGAATGCCAGCAGCGCAGGCTGTAAACTTGGCAGTCATTCCTTTGAATAATTCGGCATCGCCCAAGCGTTTTAAGAAGAAAGGCGCCTCAACCTTTTGAGGCGTTTTTCTGCGGATAAAAGAAGGAAATCGTTAAGCAATTTATAATTTGTATAACTCTGATGGGTAACTAACATTTCCTTAACAACCTCCAATTTGGCTTCACACGCATCTTCTCCTTCTTTATTGGTAGCAACAGCCTTGTAAACACCTTGATCGGCTTCATCACTGTTGTTAACGTACAGGCAACATACATCACCATCTCGCTTAATGCGATATTTATCAGTGTCGTGCAATGGTTTACCATCTTTGTACCATTTCACTTCAGGTTGTGGAACACCGGACACTCTCGCAAGGAATTTGGCGTCTCTTGACGGAAGCTGCATATTTAGAAGAAAATATGTCGTGGTAATTAATAATTGTCAAGTTCAAACTAGTACAAACCTGTTGCAAATCAGTGAACTTTTGGGTAAATTTGGGAGGTGCGTAGACTTTGTGGACAATTGCTTTGGCTTGGGTGGTATCTTTTCCAAGAGGATTCAAAATCGTAACGCTGTACTGGCCAGCATCAGATGGTCTTGCTTTATCGATTAGTAAACCAACCTAAAAAAGTTATTGTAACCTCACCTATTTCAATTAGAAAAGGACAAGCATACCTTCCTTCCATCGCAAGTAAGTAAAATCCTATCAGATGGCGTGACGGGTTGTCCATCTTTGAACCATTCAACGCTCGGAATGGGATTTCCTGTAAACGGCACTTCGATCTTCAATTCTTGATCTTCATCGGTGATGACATCTTTCAAAGGATGCAAGAACATCGGTCTTTCTTCGGGCGCATCCTTGCTTGCAGGTGATACCGTGAGTGGAGCCGATGATTCGGCCGAACCCGCTTCGTTCGTAGCAACAGCTTTATACGTCAATGCATCTACATTTTTGCTGCAAGCATCGATAACCAAAATGCTGGTTCCATCAGGCAGATTGGTTATTTTGATGTGTTGAGGATCCGGTACAACTTCAGCATCATTGCGGAACCAACTTACTTTAGGTGTTGGGTAACCAGTGACTTTAACTTCCATTTTAACTGGGAAGCCTTCAACGACATTCTGCGGGAACAATCTTGCGGCGAAATCTGGTCTGGTTGGTCTTCGTTCCGTTGTCACGTTTGCTTCTCCTGTCAAATCTCCATGTTTATTAGTGGCAACAACGCTGTATTTACCAGCATGCTCTGGTTTAACAGAATCTATTACTAAAGCAATCTTCCCATCTGGATGATGTTCAATGTGAACGTTGGATGAAGGTCTTATCGGTAGGCCATCTTTGAACCATTTGATCTCTGGCGGTGGATAAGCTGTAACGTAAGCTTCTAATCTAAGAGGCTCACCAATTGTTAGGTTCTGATCTTTCAGGCATTTGGTGAATTTAGGTCTTTGAGGAGTTGCTGTAAGATGGAAATTGTTTAAATCTGATTTGATTATAAAAATTATATGATGACTTACGTGTTACCGCAACAGCACATAATCCAGCGGTTTCACCGTTTTGATTTTTGACCACTAATTTATAAGCTCCGCTGTCACCGGGTTTTACAGCATCAATTTGCAGTTTAAGATTTCCATCTTTAGTGAATTCCGTTTTGATCCTATCATCATCGGCAGGTATCTGTTCACCATCTTTGTACCATGCAAACTAATGTATCAAAAATATTAATGCCAGTACAGAATCAAATTAGGTTGGTACTTACTGTCGGTTTTGGACTACCCGTTATCTTAGCTTTCAAAATTAGAGGTTCACCTTCATTGACATCCATATTTCTAATCAAACGTAAGGTGAATGATGGTGGGGTTTGAACCATAGATATTTTAGCGTTGGTTTCAGCATCGCCAACTACATTCACCGCTGTAACTTTGTACTGAAGCAAATATTATTGAGTTATTACAGGGAGAAGATGGATATTATTTGAAGCCCTTACGTATCCAGAATCCTTTTCGTTAAAGTCGGTGATGGTTAGATAACTGGTGACTTGAGATTCGGTATTTTCAACCGTCTTCAATTCTGGAGCGTTTTCTATGGGTTTGTTGTTCAAGTACCAGGTAAGTTGAGGCCTAGGAAGACCATCTGCGCGTACCATGAGTTCAAGCTCTTGTCCATGTTCGATTTGAGCATCTGCCAAGCCCGTGATGAATTTGGGCTTTTCAGCTAAGTAAAGGAAAATAAATTAGTAATACATTTGTTTTCCTTCTTTAATGGAGTATCAAACATTTTGGTGTTCTAATGGGGTGGTAAGTTTTGTAAACGGAATAAAGAAGCAATTTGTCGCCATGATTTTGGAAAAATTTCCAAAAATACTAGTAATATGATAAGCAAAGCTATTAAAAAATTTAAAGCCAATTTAACAATCTCTAAATCAAATTCAAGCTAATTTTAATCTTGCGTTTTTGCTGAAGCTTTTTTTAGCTTGGCAATTATCAAAAACTTACTGGTCGGTTCTGGCTCTTCTGTAAATGGTAATTTGTATTTTATTAGAAATTATGTATGCATATAAATAAAAGTTGAAATTATAAATGTCGAACTTACTGAGAACTCGTACACGTCCTTCAGAACTATCTTCTCCCAAATTATTCTTAGCGGTCACCTTGTAATAACCTTCGTCTCCAAGTTTAACATTTTTGAACCTTAAAATGTAGGTCTCTGCTATCGCGTCTTCAATTATTTCTATATCTTCTGATGCTTCAACTAGATTTTCATTTCTCGTCCTGAAAAACGATCAAAACAGCCTTCAGCAAAATAAGGTAAATATTCCAATTTTACCAAATTACTGTTGAAATCGGATTAGCTTGGATAACACATTTCAATTCTGTAGCATTTCCGGGTATAACTTTAACATCATCAGGACCTTTAATTTCCGGTTTGAGAAGAATAGTTAGTTCTGCGCTGCTTTCAGTTTCGCCCCACTTATTTTTAGCCTTAATTGTATATTTTCCTTCGTTGTCTCTCTCACCTATTTCCAAAAAAAATTTAATTGATATAAATTGCAAAATAAAGCAGTTTGTATCGCATACATCTGGGAATTGTAAGACTGTAAGTGCATTCCTTCAAGCCGTCAGTAATTTCGCGATCTTCAGTCTCCAGAATCATTTTGTATTGCTCGAATTCTTCTGCTGTTATGGCTTTTCCATTGAAGCACCTAAGATTAATAATTAGAATTAATCAGTTTTTGACCACTAGATTTTAAAAAAATACCATGTAGCATCTGGTACAGGATCACCTATAATGACTGCTTTCATTGTAACAGTATTCTTCTTCAGAATAGTTTGATCTTGAAGTCCATCTTTCACTTTCGGCCTGCGCAATTCTTTCTCAGCTATGCAAAAAGAAAAGCAAGATGTTAGGGATCCCCTTCTCCAAACGTTCTATATAAAACTTACGAATTATATTCAATTTAGCTTGATCTTTAGCATCCCCAACAGGATTCGTTAAAGTGCACTGATACACTCCAGCATCTTCCATTTTTAATTTCTTCACTTCTAATTTAAATTCTTCTCCTTTTTGACTTATCGAGCATCTCGGTGTGCTAGAAGTGATCGGTTTACCGTTCACTGTCCATGTTGCTGTAGGTGGTGGGTTCGCTTTGCCTCTTACGGTATAAACGACGTCCAAGGATTCGTACTGCGATTTATCCTTCAATGTTGAATCAGTGATGACAGGCAGAGCTAAAGAGGAAGCGGTATTATGAAATTGCCGAGTCATCATTTCGGGGAGGTTAACTGGAGTTATTTTAAGTGCGTTTTATTATTTTTAATTAAAATTTGTTCCTATATACAATTTTAGTGGTGCAGAAATTTTAGAGTGCTTGTGATTTAGACCAAATTAATAACAGTTTGATCCATCGTTGCTTAGTTTGTATTGTAATAGTAGAACTGTTATTATTTTGGTAGAGTCTAAGTTTTTGATAATCTATAAAATTTCACGGATTACTGTTACAGTTTTGAATTTAGATTATTAAGTATTAATAATATCCAAATTGCAGAAAAATTAGGGTTTATCCAGACATGACAAACCAGCTAAGCCAATGTAGTAGTTTTAAATAATGAAGATAGAGATGAGTACCATTCAGTTCATATAAATTGGGGTGAGAACCTGTCATCCAGGGAAAGAATGTGCCACAAAGTTTTTCTACACATCTGGCACAATAGCTTATTATGAGGCGGAAATTTAATAGATTCGAAATAAACAACCAGATAAGGAAATTGTTTTGGGCAGCAACAACGTGAAAGGGATTGGAAATAATATTGCAGCTTTAATTTCAACAGTGGAGAAATGTGGTGAAAATTGGAAGTGGTGCTTAAGAACATACTCCATTTAGTACTATATTTCAAATTGTCCTATGCACCTTCTACCACCCTCCAAGTACCATAGGTATATAGGGAATTGAAAATATGTATAGTAACGTATAGTACTCATCTAAATAAGAAAGAATACTTCTATGGACTTGGCTTAAAAGATGCATTGTTTTCGAGGTACACCATATTGGGTATTTGTAATTTATTTAATAGCTATTTTAGGTCTATTTTGGAATAGAATGACTGGACTCTTGTCTTTCGGTTGCTGACAATGCACCTTTTTTGACTATCAATGTATCTTTGATTAACCAAAGTTCCGTACTACAAATGTTAAAATCTTTTGACGTGAGAAAGGGTAGTGGTCCAGATTATATTCCGCCTTTATTTATTAAATCTTGTGCTGAATGTCTTGCTGATTCCCTAACCCTATTATTTAATTTATCTCTCACGCAAGGATTTTTTTTTCAAGTTTGTAAAAAATGCTTTGATTACTCCCAGTTTCAAGGAAGGTAGCGCAGATGTGATCTCAAACTATAGGCCGATCTCGAAACTTAGCATTTTTACAAAACTTTACGAAAAAATCGTAACTGTCGAGTTACCTATATCACTCCGTAAAGCACATTATCCTGCCACAACAACACGAATTTTGTAAGGGTAGATCTACCATTACAAATCTATTTACTTATACCGATTGTTTGTTATCTGTCTTGGATCAAGGTGGCCAGGTTGATTTATTTTGACAGACTTTAAAAAAGCTTTCGATAAAGTCAACCACACTTTATTAATTTCTAAATTAGTTCAAATAGGTTGTCATGGAAACCTTCTCCGATGGATTAGTTCTTATATTAGAAATAGATCACAGGCTGTTGTTATTAATCGGCTTAGATCTTACTATATAAACGTGACCTATGGGGTGCCCCAGGGATCCCACCTCGATCCATTCCTTTTTCATTTATACATAAATTACTTTGGTAGGGTCTTCAGCTCTTCTAGATTTTTGTTGTATGCTGATGACATAAACATTTTTAACAGTATTGGTAGTATTAATGACAGTTTACAGTTGCCATTTGAATTGAATAAATTTGAAATTTATTCCAATTCCAATAAATTACACTTAAATATTAACAAGTGGAAATTTATAAGATTCACTAGGAGGCGATTACCAGTTAAATTTAATTACTCTTAGCAATAAAGCTCTGGAAAAGGTTTCTATTGTCAAAGACCTCAGCATAATTTTTGATTCGAAACTTTCATTTCAAGACCACGTGGATTTCATTACTCGCCGTGCTTTTAAAACTTTTGGATTTATTTGTAGAATCGGTAATCCTTTTAAAGATCTTAAATGTCTTATTACCCTTTTCAACACGGTTGTGGTTAATAATTTGCTGTATGGTTCTGTGATTGGGAATCCTATCTATAATGTTCACTGTTCAATGTTAGAGTTGAATCGGTACAAAAAATATTTTTAAAATTATTGACATACCAATTTGGAAACAATTTTCACCGCGAAGAACGACTAGGACAGTAAACTAATCCTACAACTCATGCAATTTTAAACCTGATCAAGTAGGCTTTTCAAGAAACTTTGAAAATATGTACATACGTCTCTGGGTAACAATTTCTGCCTGAGCCTCATGTCCATTTCATGTACTGTTAAAGATCGCTCTAAATTATATGCTCGCGTACTGCTTGAATCCAAGAAACATTACAATCAGCGTTGAATGCTATTAAAAATGGAGAGTTTAATTAGGAATGTAGCTCACCATTTTTCCATACGGAGATGAACACACGCACAAGAATTGTATCTGAAAATAAGATGGGACGTGGAATGGGAAGGAAGTCCAGATTTTCTGAAGAACAAGTAGCACAATTAAAAGATCTCAACAAGCACTTTAAATGATGTAATGGCATTCAACAAACAAGATGTAGATTTATTTTTCCAAAATTTAGAAAAAAGCGAGTAAGGACTACTGCTAGTGGAGACAAAAGTACAACAACTACTGTGATCTGTGGAAATCCTTCAAACTTGCAAAACAAGAACCTCTTGATTCAATCCATGGATGTAGCAAATCTAGATGGATAAATGAAGAGCTGTTTATGTTATGCCTCCAAGACTTCAAGAATATAATTAATATTAACATAAAAACCCTACAAATTTTGTGAAACCAATGGAATGCTCACTATTCCTCTGCATAAGTCTCACAGTCTACGGCCCTTTACGAAGACCTTACCACAAAGAGTGTGATCTCTACATGAACAGATTGAGATATCAAAAAATTATTCCAAATAATTTCGGAATATTTATGATTCCCTATTTGTTTACAGCAACTGCAGAAGAACCTGTTAAAGGTTTTGAAGTAAGGTTTCTTTCCATATAATGAAGTTGGAGAGCGAGAATCTTACGAAACTGTTTAAGATGACCATAACTAAATGGATCCTCAACTCAACTTCAAAATTTATTAGATGAAGAAAAACTGATTTCCACCTAGCTGTTGGACTAGCTGCTGCTGTGTACCTAGCTTTTATAAATTATCAAAAACCGCATTTGTTTTCTATTATTTTATATTTTAGTCTTTTAATCACACTAAAATAAAATAGCAAGATATAATATATGTACAATTTTGATAAAAAAATTGCTGCAAGTGACAGAAAAAAATACTTACTTGGCGTATCCAGTTTGAATACAAAATATACATGTACGAAAATGCAAAAAAAAAATTGAACCTCACCTGTACCTGCAGTTTTTAGTAGCGAGCAATAACCTACTTACATAATTCTGGTTAATAACTGATGAATCGACAAACACAACACAGTTAATTAACACAAATAGGGGAAACATTGAAACGAATTACACAATGCATCAAAGGTAAGTGGCTCTACAGTGTGTAGTATGTAAGTGTTTTTGTTACGAAAAAAAGTATTCTGAAGCGCGTCGTGCTTTCTAGATACAAGGCGAAGTAGTAAAAGTAGAAGTGCATCCGATAGTGTTTTGTTTTTAATTGAAATCTATAACTATACCTTCGAGCGCCTCAATTTTATCTTCAGCAACTTTAATTTCCTCAATGAGGCTTCTCTGCTTCTTAGCTCTACGCAAGAGGTCCTCAACATCTTCATCAATCTCTTCATCCTCTATTTTTATACCTTTTTGTGGTAATTCTTCCTCCACCGCAGAAATTTTGCTCGATTTACGTCTGGATTTCGTCGCGTCATTTCCCACGTTTACTGCTTCCTCTTTCTTAGCGGATTTACCTCTCTGAGGCTCGTCCTTCTCGATTGCTTCAACTTTACTTTTACGCCTATTTAATTTATCTCCATTCATTTCAACCTCGATAATATCTTCTTTCGTTGCTGATACAGCTTTTTGTGGACTCTCATCTAAAGATTCCACTTTACTCTGCTTACGTTTAGAGCTCACATTTTTTTCTTGAACAATCTCTTCTTTTGAGGCTAGCACAGCCGTCTCCGCTTTATCGTCGATAATCTTAATTTGACTATCTTTCCGTTTGTTTGATGAAACGTCATTCTCAACCTCAATAATATCATCCTTAGTGGTAAGAGCAGCCTTATGCGTTTTAAGCTCTTCAATTATTTCTATTTTACTTTCTCTACGTTTCGATCCTTCTTCTACCACAACCTCAACTTTAGTCGCTACGAAGCCTTTCTGAGATGACCTCTCTTCAACGGTTTCAATTTTAGTTTCTTTTATTTGAGGTACTTCCGATTCGTTTGAACTGATTACTTCCTCTTTAGTCGCTGAAATTCCTCGTTTGAGTTTTTTCTCCACAATAACCTCAGTAGGAGTTTGAGGTTCATTTTTAATTTCGACAATTTCGACCTCTTCGATTTCTAAAGATTTGCCTTTCGAAGATTTTCTTCGCGAAGCAGGTTTCTCTTCAGCTTGTTTGGGTTGATCTTCAACCTCGACGATAGTTACCGATTCTTGGATTTGAATGGATTTTCCTCGTTTCTTCTTAGGAAGGGTGTCTTCTGTAACGACTGACTTTTCTTTATCCACTTTAGACTTAACGTCTTCAATTTCCTCTTTTACAGCTTGTATTCCAATTTTACTATCTCCTTGAACGTCTTCGATTAACAAATCAGTTTTACCTACATGTTTCAAAACGTAATTAAGCTACTAACTATGTATGTACTAAAAAGCTAAGATAGACATGTGTGTTTGTGTAGTTATGTATGAAAAATAATGCAACATAAAAAGCTGAATGTAACGAGAGCTTACAATCAAAGGCATTTTTCTAGACAAATCTTTAATAATGTTTTTATTTCTTCATTGGTTTTAGCCAGCGTGAATGCGATGAAGTTAGCAACAATGTTACCTTGATCAGGAGGCGCTTCTTCAATGATTTCTTGAATTTGAACACCATCTTCTTCAACGGCGACTTCTCTTTCGTCTTCTATTACTTCCACCACAAGCTTCTTAGGAGGTTCCTGCGTTTCTTCGATAGCATCAGTGTGAACTGTTTCTGTAAAGTGTGTTGTGGTGCGTGACAGTATAGTTTGCCCAAGCTTACGCTTGCAGAGTGTATAGCAAATTCAGAAAGGAAGTCACAACATTTGCAACAACTATGCCTTAGATAGTATTGCATAGTAACATCTTAAGACAAAAAAAGCTTAATCGAATGCTTGGGAAACATTTGAGTTCACTTTAAAAAAATTGTGTTTATATTCCAGATTCCCAAGCACAAGATTTAATATAACACCAAAAAAAAATCTGTAGTAGGCAAAAAGTAGATTTTGCACTACTTACATTAGAAGAATAGTAAAAAAAATTACTAGGTACCATACATGTCAAAAACAATACTCACTTAGAATCATCTTTAGCCGTTAGCTTGCGATGACAAATTATAAAAATACCATTTTATATAAATATTCCTTCCTCAATTATTTATCTAGTCATAAATTAATTAATTTGAGAGATACTTACTTTGAACTGTAACGAAACTTTTACTGCTGATGGTGCCTAACATGTTGGTAACTTCAACTTCATATTCGCCTTCTTCCTCATATTTAATTAGATTGACCGTTAAGCTATACGATTCTTGTCTATGTATATCCCTACTAATTTTAATCCTCGCATCAGCAGAAACTTCATTTCCATTACGTAACCATTTAACAGTTGGTTCTGGAGTACCCCCTACTTCAACTTCGAGATGTAAAGTGGCTCCTTCTTCGACTGTAGTATCTTTGAGCTGCTTGATTATACGAGGTTTGCCTTTTATTTTAGACGGAAACAAAATCAAAAATTTAACTCTAACTAATCAACATCAACTTTTTAAGTACTGTACTTACAGTTTACAGTTAATTTGGCACTTGTTTCTGTTGCTCCTAATTCGTTGCTCAATTTACAAGAATATTTTCCACTTAATTCGCTGGTAACTTCTTTTATTACTAATTTAACACCATCATCAGATTGGACCCTTGTGAATTCTGATCTCGTTTCGCTTAGCTCCATTTCATCTAGGTACCTTAAGATTACATTTTATGATTATCTTTCGCAGCTATAATCTTTGGTTATTGAATATATGCCTTATTTGAATTTGTCTTTTCTAAAAATGTTGCCAAAATTGTTTGCGAAGTGTACGATAAATTTTTGATGTACTGAACATCATCGTTGAGATCCCAGTCATTGTTCCAACGATTGTACAATTCCTCGTGATGGCATGAAACGCCTATTGAGTCAAGGTCAATGAGATTGTATCTGTCCACCTGAACACTCTAGCCAACTGTTTTAGAATTTAATTAAGATTTAAGATTGAGGTCATCTATCTCTGTGATTATACCCAATGATAAATCTCTCTGACGTTTTACTAAAGCCTACAGAGGCGCAAAAAAAATCTTGAAGATCTTAGTACCAGTAGAATCTTGTGTGCTGAAGCAGAATCAGAAAGCAGCAACTTTCCCAAAACATATTTGCACCGTGTGTTGGCGTATTTTTTAACAACATTCATTATGAACGTGAAGATCCACTTGTGACGGGTGCGGATCTGTACCAAATCAAGCGTAACATTGTTTTCAGGAAGAAGAGAAACTATAGTCACCTAAACGTGTTGGTCATACCCTTGAGTTCCAGAATGGACCATATAACTTTTCTCGGTGTTTAGAAACACGCAAGAGTTACTATGCTCTATAAGCTCCATTACTCGCTTTGAGTAACAGGCAATTTTAGCCAGAATTCTGATCCAGTATAACGCGATGACTATTTATACAAAGTTAACGTTTTGGTTCAACTAGTAAATAACTAATTTTTTAGAATTGATTTTGAAAAACTTTATAATAGAGAGAGACTCAGCCCAAACTACAAAAATAAAGTTTTATTTTGAGAGACAAAATTCGATTATTCTAACACAAGAAGTATATTGTCATTTCTTGAATGTTCGAAATGCGTTTAGTACTCAATGGAATAAAGTTTACAGAATGCAGAAACATTTTTTTTATGAAAATAGCCACTGATTGAATGGCGATTTATTGTTAATGTAAAAGTATTGGATGCGAACTGAAGGTTTAGAACAAATTTGCCATACTTTTTTGCATGGATTGTAAACAATCAGTAAGAACAACAAAACTAATATGATCGAGGTTTGGATAAATACGTCAATAGAGCAAGAATAAACTATTTTTGGTGTACTGTTTGAAAATGATGGTATAGAAGTTTCCTTAACTAAACAAGAATTATTAACTTTACTAGCAGATTCCCTTCTTATAGACAAATTCACCCAGATGCATCAACGATAACTGCAACTTTCAAAGTTTATAATCTAGAAGACTTTGCAAGTTACAGTTAAGGATTTTGGTAACAAAATTATTGGATGATAGACACGATTTTGAACACAATAAATTTATATTAATGAGGAAATCGATTTGTGCTGGTTCACCCGAGCAAAGTCCGTATAAACAAATTCTACCAAGGCAAAACGAGAATGTAACTGATTCAAATTTGTTCAAAGCTCCATTCGTACTGCTGCGTCTAGCAGGAGAAAATTGTTATGCAAAAATCCTACGCTTTCTTCGGCACACTTTTACAGATCAATATCGATTGAATTTGCAAAGGAACCGCCAGAAAAAAACTTGACGTGTTACCTCAAACATTCAATTTTAAATTAGTCGATTCAAATGATTGGAAATTAATATACTAAATGGTAAACAATTTTATATATCTTTTTTGACACCGTGTGTATTATGTGTATTATTATAGTGTATTATTTTCTTGGCGTATGTAAATACAATAATGCAATTTTTCCCAAACGCCAATTAATTAAACATATTTTTATATAAAAATATGCCGTCCCGAAGTGGAGTCGAACCACCATGTAGGGCTATCGCGGCTCTACCGCAAACCGTTGCGACCACCGGGGGCTTCGACTACACAAGTAAACTTCACAAATATATGCGAACGTGTAAATACAATAATGCAATTTTTCCCAAACGCCAATTAATTAAACATATTTTTATATAAAAATATGCCATCCCGAAGTGGAGTCGAACCACCATGTAGGGCTAATATTTAGAAGTCTCCACAAACAGTGGTCAGCATGTAAGGTATGATAATATGCTCCAAATGCCAAACTATTTAGTTTTTTTGGAACCATAAATCTCTACCAACTACTATCTCGACCCTGTCTATGACATTGAGGAGCTCAGAACAGAAATTAGCTTACCATGGTGACCACTAAAGATAATTCATTAAGTAAGCCAGAAGAGTCTTCAGAATGTCTTCAGAAACAAACAATCATTTCTGCAAATTACGTATTTGACAGTCAAAATTCAGGATTTGCAATAAATTAACAAATTCTAACGTAAGCAACATAAATTTTTGAAAAGATTCATACCATTTGACACTTGGTTTCGGGTAAGCTTCGACCTTCACGTCCAACGTAACGTTTTTATCGTACTCCGTAACTGTCATATCTGCGAGTGGTTTGACAATCTTTGGAGGACATCTCACGCGGACAACGACTTCGTCATCGACTGTACCATGGATGTTCTTAGCCCGACATTTATAGGAAGAAGCATCGGTTGTAACAGCACCGGATATTTTTAAGATATAGGAATTACCATCGTTCTTAATGATGTAATGACTATCTGAAGTAATTTCTTTACCATCTTTAAACCTATAAACATAAATACTAAAGTAAGTCTTTGAATCGAAAACGAATTTTGCCAGATTATTACCAAGTCACCTCAGGTGCTGGTTCAGATTCAATCGTAATTGACATCTCAACATCTTCCTTTTGTGAAACTACAATTTCTTCTCCTAACTTCTTCAAAATCTTCGGCTTGGAGTAAACGTTAACGTTACAGAATTGCGATACTTGAGCTAGTTCATTAGAAGCAACCGCAGAATAAGAACCTGTTAATTCGAATTGATTATTAAAATTTTTGGCTTAAGCATGAATTTGATCATTACCAGAATCTTTTAAAGTCGTCTTTTCGATGACCAGAGTGATGCTGTCGCCTTCTTCTACAACTTTCACACGATCTGATGGTTTAATTACTTTACCATCTTTGTAAAATTCAACAGTCGGTTTTGGCATTCCTTCAACTTCTACCCTCAATTTCAGCGTTTGTTCTACGTTTATGGACACATCTTCCAGTTTGTTTTTAATTTTGGGTGGTGCTAAAATATATACAAATTTAAAGATCAAATCATGGAGATATAAAATGAAGGAGTACCTCTAACATTCAAGGTCATTTCTCTGATATCTTGACCTAACTCATTCTCAGCGCTAAGCTCGTATTTACCGGCATCACTTGCTTCAATATTTTTAATGACGACAGACAAATTTTCTTCGTCTTCATACAGAAATCTGAAAATGGTAAAGAGGGAGGATTAAATTATCACGATCTTCAGATTTTCTTACTTGTATTTGCTGCTAGGCTCTAATTCTTTGCCTTCTTTAGTCAGTTTAACTTTAGGTTTAGGGAAACCTTTAACTTGTAACTCCAACATGACTTGACCTCCAATTGTGGCATTAGCTTCTCTGTGTTCGATTATCAATTGTGGTTTTTCTGGTTCGCGCATAAGTTCCACCACAGTACCTGAAACGAAATATAAGCACAACGAATCTAATTTCTGTAAAAACATACCTTGCACTGTCAACTCAGCACTGCAACTAATATGGCCGGTTGAAGTCTGAGCGACGCAAGTGTATAATCCAGCATCTTCTGGTCTAACATGCTGGAAAATTAAAGCCAGGGAATCTTCGTCGTCACCCATGAGAACTTTGAATCGTTCTTCTGGATCAAATTCTTTGCCGTCTCTTTTCCAATTAAACGAGGGCTTCTCGCCTGGAGGTAGAATTCCATCTTTGTCGGGCACATCTTCGAACACTGATTTGCTACCTGCAAAATCCATATTATAAAAAATTTAATAAACAACGAAACTACTTGCGATATACCTGAAACTGTCAAATTAGCTTCCGTGGAGGCTTCTCCATAATTATTAACAGCAACGCATTTGTAAACTCCAGCATCGGTTGGTTTAACATCAGGTATGATCAATTCGTAGAATCCAACATTTTCGTGATCTTTGATGACGCGAGTTCTTTGGTCCGTTTCAGGGATCTTCACGTTATTTTTGTAGCTAAAATTAAGATTAAGATTGACAGTTTGAATTTGACTGGGTATAAGGTACTTACAAAGTGATATCTGGATGTGGATCACCTTTGACTTTAATCATGAAACGCAGATAGGTGTCCTCTAGTAATTCGGTATCTTTCAATTGGACGGCAAACGATGGTTTGTGCAGTTCTTCTTCGGTGGCTATTTTTACAAAAAAGTAAAATTTCAAAACGCAAATTTTAAAAAAATCTTCTAGAGCTTGAAACATTTAAATGCAACATAAATATATGATACAACTACAATGTACAACGATGATCTAATAATACAATACATCAAATATAAAATGAATTAGTAGAATTAGTCGAGACTGTAGAAACAATATTTGGAGTTATTAAAAATAATTTTTTTGGGAATTTGATAAAACGGGTCCATCCCATCACCACCAGAGAGACAGAAACAATTGAACATCAGGGAATTGAACATATACAGATCTTTACTAACGGTGATGGACAAATAGCCGTGTGGAACAAGTTGATTTCCCCTTAGTATTGGTAGCTACTGCTGTATATAAACCGCTATCACTTTCGATGGTATTCTTGATTTCCATCCGCCAAATCTTGTGTTCTTCGCGTGAGGTGAAAACGTATCGTTTCAGATCCTTTTCTGGGATGGCTTGGTTATCTTTGAGCCAAATTACGCTATCGGGTGTTTCGGCTAAGATTATCTCCAGGAATAATTTAGTCCCAGCTGCATTAGATGAGTGATTAGATAAGATTATATTAAAAATATTACTTAAATAAGAATGAAATGTTAAGATGGAAATAAATATTCTTGAACTAACTGAGTTGATTATCGAGATCCTTTGAGAGATAAGTTTAGAAGAGAATCTACACCTCGAGGGACCAATATCGATTAGTGTTTTAAAATAATTGTGCGCATGTTTAGGACAAATCTACTAAGCTAACTGCTTTCTACAACCCTGTAGAAAGTAATACGCTTAATACATTTAAAGACAATTTAAATTAGAACAGTAAACATAGTACAATACGCCGAAAAAAACATTATAGAGGATGCACTAATAAACTTGTATAATAAACAGCTGTTTAACCCCATTATTACCATCAAATATCGTGTGGATACAAACATTAATTTACAACATTTTACAAAGAACAACAGAATCAAAAATCGAATGTTATTCATGGCATTATCTCATGTCACTGTGAAAAGTGCTCACTTTTATTATTTTTAAAATAGCTAGCGAAATCGATTTTTAATTGTTTCTTTTTTCTTTACACCATTAAAAATTACACATGTTTGTTAAATCAACAAACCTTGTTATTTTAATAATAACAAAGTTATCATTACCACCAATTAATCATTATTTACTCTATTTTAAAGCTAAATGCGAATATTTTAACGCGTTCAAGTTGAATAGGTTAAAAAAGATGACATCGAGGGCTTTCACGGTTTGAATATCTGTTATGAAGCCTTCCGGTTATTGATCGTATTATAATAGTGTAAATATACACAGTATAAACGTAAAACAAAAACAAAATAAAATAAAACTCAACAAAAATTTTAAAAATATACTAAACTTGACATTTCGCTACTAATGTAAGTGTAGATGAAGACATCTGACGGATCTTCAGAAGGTTTTCACCTCCAGCGTGGTTTACACGTCAAGTAACCATAACCTTCAAGCAGTCCTATACGAGGTCAATAAAGAATTAGAAAGAATGTAAAACAATCGACTCTAATGTGTCCAGAGACAGCAATGCATTATAGTGGTTTAACAATTTATTTAAAAGCGACTGGTTTGGATAAGAAAGATAACAAAATCAGGATTGCTATATTACTAAATCATACAGAAAAGGAAACATAACGAAAGTTTAATACATTTAAACTTAAAGATGACGAAAAGAAGACATATACAACAACAGCATTGGTCTTGATTCTTTCATTCTTATTTGATTTGTGGTTCATATTAACTAAACTAACCAAGCCTAGTTTATATGTAAATTGCCACAATCTAGCATATACTTTGAAACAATTAGTTTAATCCAGTCTTACAAAGTGATGTAAAGGGTAAATCTGGTTGTATAATCCCTTGTTTTAACGTTGTAAAAGATCCTATACAATCATGTGACCACAAAACAAGATATTCAATCTTAAAAATCACAAAAATGGTTTTCTTGTTGCAAATAACTCGTTTTTTTTTTTGAGCATATGTCATTATCTATATACAACTTATAGATCACAAGTTTCTCTACAAACTTTACTTCATATCTTTTTTCGTATGATCAACTGTTATCGAGATATATTACCAAGAATGGCTATATAGTTCATTATACAAAACTAATGATAAATGTTTTGGTTATATTTGGAAGTTACTCTAGACTACAATAAAAAATATAAAGTAAGTAATTGAGAGGAACCAACTCTTTCAACATATTATAAATAAGTTCGTGTCTAAAAAGTTAAATAGAATACTAACTAATCAACTAAATAGTATTAGCATGACTACAAAACAAACCAGAGTCTTCATCATTGGAATAGCCATGCAGATTCTGAGTAACAAAAGACTCCTATCATCGCTGGGGTAGATATTAATACCAAGCCCAAAGAAAATTGACAAACTCGAAACAAATTATTTAAAAGTGAAATACGTTTTCTTTTAGCAGCGCATAATGCTCCAAAGTCAAGGCAATAAAACAGTGCAACTGTCATCTCTTACACCAGTGCAAAGCCTCAGCATCATATCAATCGAGACTGGATCCAAATCCAAACTTAGAAAGAGATTCTCTGAGGAATTAGGGTAGTTTTTAGAACGAGGTCCTCTCAACCTCTCAACATCATTACTCCCACCAACACCATTAGAGGAACAATTTAGCAAAGAATTACTTCACCAATATCAATTGTTTTTTGAAGTAAATGAATTTGTTCCTGAAATCTTAAAGTCGAATCTCACAGACAGCCAAGATGAGGATAATGACCAAGAAATTGAATGATAAAGAGAATATACAGCGTGTCCCAGGATTGATGTTACACGAGGTGTACGGAACCAAAAATCTTTGAATCTCAATTTGATCTTGTGTAAGTAAACCCTGCTTGGTTTGAAACTTATTTTTAGTATACTTTCGAGTTTGTAAAATCACGTAGGCCTTGACAGTTGAGCATGATCTATTTCCATTTTAGGTAAAGTAGCTTTCTCGTTCACAGTATGCTAAAATATTACAAAGAAAAGTTGTTCAGAATAACAAACTATGGGCCTATAAAAAAATTCAAGAAGATCTACCTACTGTGATTAAATCGTTATTTTTAGACCAGACTGTTCTAAAAACTGAGATATTTGCAGATAACGCTGGCAGTTATTGTTACTGAATTTATTGTAGATCAGTTTCGCAAGTTAAAAGTGTTGTAAATACTTTTTCTGTAGTTGTTCTACAAATAATTTTTTTATAAAATTTTGTTGAATCTAAAAAATAACTATTTAATCAAAGTAGGTGGATCTGTCTGAAATTTTGTATATGACCATAGTTTGTCTGCGAACGAGAAAGGTGGTTTACCTGAAACGGAAATAGATCTTGCTCAACTGTCAAGACCTACGTGATTTTACACACTCGAAAGTATACTAAAAATAAGTTTCAAACCAAGCAGGTTGTACAATCTGTTGTACAACTTGTAGTACGACAAGTAGTACAACCGATCGTTTCGTTTAAACGCCTTTACTTACAAAACATCAAATTGAGATTCAAAGATTTTTAGTTTCGCACACCTCTTATAACATTAATCTTGGAACACGCTGTATATTATCTGGTGATAATATTCTTGAATTCAGAATTGTGAAGTTTCGCACATCTTAATTTAAGATTAATTATTTGCAATTTTATTTGTAAACTTATACGACGTTATATTTGCCAGTAGGTACATACTGATCAGCTATTTTGATATTGTTAGAGCTATTCATATATTATTAATTGTTAATTTAATTGTTTTTTATAATAATTAAATCCCGAATATAATTCGCCATTTATTAGTGCCCCTCATCTACTTATACTTTACGAAAAAAGCACAAATTTGCACCTACTACAACTAAACACACAAAGCTGACATATCAACACCAAAATTTCTGGTAAAACTAACGAACAAACGCTTGCATTCTATTGCATTTTGGTTTGTATTGCCGTTTTTACCATAAATAATATATTATAATAATATAGAACAAGTGTTAGTTGTCACAAGATATTATACAGTGTGAGAAAATAATAGAAGCGAAATAGAATTTAAAGAAACAATAAGCCACAGCTAAAAAATCTCTTCTACAAAAGTTATTTTAGCTACTGAAAGGCAAAAAAAAAAAATTATCGTGGAAGATAGCGTCTTGTAAAAAAAAGTATGTATATAAAAAGAAGTGTACAATAGCGCGAACTACAAAAACCAAAAGAAAAATGTGTAATATGTACACTGTATGCAACGTAAATTGCATACCATTACCAAAATCAGACCAGTCAACTTTGGAAAAAACAGAAATATCAGGGAAAAGTTTTTCTAGTAGTTGTTTGGAATCTGCACAATCTCGTCCTAGAATAGAAAAATTTAATTTTATACATGATTTAGAAGGGTTAAAAGATGTTAGAAGAAGATGCTAGTGTAAGAGTAAAATTGGAAAGAAATAGATGAAGAGTAAGTTTCTAAGTTTAGTCCTTCCTTCAATACTATGAATATGTTCAAACTAATAATTCTAAAAAGAAATTAAAATAGATGAGATAAATGATGGCATTGACTACAGACTAAAGGAGGTCGGTGAGGGCACTCACGTTCTACAGTTTGACCGCTCAGAGTCTTCGTGAATAGAGGTCTCTCATCTGCTGGTGCCGTTATATCCTTTTTGGCTTTCATTGTTAATCCAATTGAATCTTCCATATGTGCTGTTTCTGTTACGGTTTTTACGAATTCGTAATCTGAAAAATTTAGAAAAGTGAAGGTATTTTTTTTTATATGAAAGGTCAAGTTTCTCCTTTTCTGGCTTTACTATTAAATATATTTAGGAATGCACTACTAATAGAAAAAGGAAAAACTTGACAGATATCCCATTTCGGTTACAATGTACGCGTGTAAACTTGATTACTAACCTGGTTGATCCACCGAAGATTCTTTTACCCTATTTGACTCACGTTTTTCCGAAACTTTGGACTGGCATTTTTCCGATTTACCAAATTTTTCTTCCTCCACAGAAGATGCTTGCTTGGAATCCGCACTAGATTCTTCAGATGAGTATTTTTTAGATTTTTTAGATTTTGCTTCCTCCTCGATAGAAGTTACACGTTTATAATCAATTCTCTCAGATTTAGACGACTTGTCTTCTTCATCTAAAGACGTTAAACGTTTATAACCACCATTTTCAGATTCTTGGCGTATAGTTTTTCTGGTTTGAACAAGACTATCTTCACTTTCTTCGCTCTTTAATGATCTACGTTTTGATAAGTACGCTGTGGGATCAAGATCCTCATCTAAATTCTTTTGTTCTATAACATACTTGTCTATGTCATCGTCGTCATCAACAACCTTCTTAGCTTTCCTTCGTGAAACATAAGTATCTGTAGTATCGTCTTCCAGTCCGATATTTTTCTTTTTATAACTGTACCCTAAGTCTTCATCGAGACCAGATCGTTCGATGCTTTTAGTCGTTTTTCGATAAGTATAATCGCCATCTCCAGCATCTCCACTTATGCTCCTTTCCGTTCTAACGCTTTTCCTATAGGAATATTCTTCAGCGTCATCTAACGGCTTCGATTTCAATCTCCTAGAAGATCTAGCATCATAATCACCATCATCTTCAATCCTAGATTCTCTAATTGATCGTCTGGTATACGACGAATAAGAATCACCATCTCCTACGTCAGTTATTGACTTTCTAGTCTTGCTTGGCTTATAATCATAGTCACCATCATCTTCAAATCTTCTATCTGTCCTGACCGATCTTCTGGTGTAACTACTGTATGCATCGCCATCTCCAGCATCAGTCATGCTTCTCTTAGTGACGCTCATTTCCGTTTTAGATCCACCATCTATATCGCTCTTACTGTATCTGGAGGTAATTTCGTATTTGGTATTACCTTCAGTACCATATTTCGTGGATTCGATACCATATTTATTCCCAATAGAGTCATTCCCGTATTTGCTAGTAGTGATATCGGAACCATATTTACTAGTCAATGCTGATTCTGTACCGTATTTTCCCGTTAACGCCACATCACTACTATATTTACTACTTAATGAGGGCTCGGTACTATATTTTCCTGTTAATCCTGTATCTGTGCCGTATTTACTACTTAATGAAGATTCAGTACTGTATTTTCCTGTTAACGCCGACTCTGTACTTCTCCTACTTCCGACAGATTCGTATTTCGAGGAACCATATCCTTCGGTGGAATAAGAAGATTTGGACGAGGACCTACGACTGTACGATGTGTCGTCGTAACCGCCTGCAGAAACATTCCCAGACTTTTAGCATTTTAGAATCCGTTTTCGAATTAAAGTTAGGCCCACTGAAGCGTTATATGCGTTATCGTTGCTGTAGCGACAAGAATCGATGAGATACGCTGCCGAAATCAACAGGTTTTTATTTGTTATACCTACTAGTCCATGAACATTAAAAGCGATGGTTTACAAATGGTGATGATAATCTTCCGTGTTGATTGTGATACGTGATCGTGTAACCGATACAAAAATTCTTTTGGCACATAAAAATAATGGTAAATGGGTACAGAATTGTGATAAAATGAGAGATCAAAATGTACAAGCTTGTAAAACTCACACGATATGCGTCACAAAATTGCACATCAATAAAATTAAAGAAATGAATTGCATCTTTTAATATTTTATTATGAATAAAGGTTTAACATCAATTTCCTAACTTGAATTTGTTTGACACAATGTTATTATATATCTATTTTGAGCACCATATATTATTTCTAAGTTAGGTGTCATCAATTATGGACCTGATGTATCTCTTTTCCTGAAATTCCAAATTATCGCTGTCAAATTTTACTGAACACCATTTCTCCACATTTCCAGAAATGTCAAATAGTTACCGATACATTGATAATATTAGCAAAATTAAATGGTGTAACAGCGCAATTAGAAGCTATGAAGAGAGAAATTAAGTTTAAAATAGAAGAATGTAGTGGAATTAAAGATAAAGAGGAAAGAGAATATGGAATTAAGATCAAAACAGAAAGATAGAAATTTTGTGGTTTTGAGACTCGAACATGCTGAAAATGAAGAAGAGCAAGTAACGGAATCTAAATTAAGATAACTGTTTAAGAAAATGCATCTGGATGAAAAAAAATATAACAGAAGGATGGATTACGAGAAAAAAAGGGACTAGTGACATTTTCAGATTGGAATAAGAAATGGAGAATCCTGGAAACTACTAAGAATTTCAAAAGCATAGAAATATGTATCACACAGGATTAACAAATGAAAATAGGTCAGCAACGTGAAAAGGTCAGTTCCCAAGTGAAACAAGTGCGTAAAAATAATGGAACTGGTAAGGGCTTGAACCATAAGTTTCAGATCAATTGAGGATTATCTCAAATTCAGGATAAAGAATGAAAAACTAGTAAAAGAACAACAAACAAAGCAGACGATGAGGCTACGGCAAAACATGGCAATGGAAATGGCAAAATAAACGGACCAGAAGCAAGCAAAAAAATTAAGCCCCAAACAAAGAAATTGTATGCTTCGGAAACGTCAAATATCTAAAATTTATATCGCGCTAGAGGTTTTAGGAAATAAGCAACGAGATACAAGTGAAAGGCGTAAAATGAACAATGATGATGGAATGTAAATTAAGACAAAACTTCGTCACATAAATATTCATCAAGAGACATAGAGCCACTCCAACAGCAAAACAAGAAACCAAATTGTACCTAAAAAGTTACGAAATGTAAACGAAGACTAGCAGTTAGAAAGGGACATGAGTACAATACAAACAAGTTGAAACGGAACAACGTTGGAGATTGTGGGGAGTATAAAAGTTGACAAACAAACAGATAGAGAGAGAAATAGTATGATGACAGTTACGGGAAAACAATTAACGAAAGAAGTGCAAGACGAGTGGCAGAAGCAGAAACTCCTGCGGATGGAAAACCCAGAACAAAGAAAGAACGAAAGTGAATTTTGTATAGCGGTAAGATGGCAGCAAAAATATATCAACCTAGAATAAATTTGTATAAAGATACAGAGAAAAATTTGGTCGGTAAGAAACAGCAATATATGGAGCTATATAAGGTTATTTTGTAACCCTACTAAATTCGAAATAAAAATGAACAAAGACGAGACTGCATCACCAACACAGAATGATGTTTGACAAATAATTCCAAAGCAGAATCGTAATAAATTAGCAGGAATAAAACAGGAAACAACGGAAATGATAAAATATTGGAGAAAAAAATTGAAAGAGAAATGTGCCAAGAACAAGATATGTCTTTTTAATAGGAAGTAATTATCCTATTAAAAAAAAAACACCAAGAAAGGTACTGCTGTTAATTGAAGAGTATGAGATCCCAAGTACAACAATAGTACAGAAACTGAAATCACTAATGGAAAAAGAGGTAGGCTACTACTAGTAGGGCACAAGACGAGATCACTAATCACTGGAACATATTCTTGCTATGATATGGACACTAGAAAAACGCTATGAGGAGAACGTCATCAATTTTTCCACTTTTTTACACCTTTAGTAAGATCTATAACACTATTATAGGGGAAGCATTGCGGTGATGGAGCAACTAAAAGTACCAACTAATATAGTATTAAGAATGGTAAAAATGTATCTTAAAGACTCCACCACAATAGTGAGTGTACAGCACCGAAAATGTTTAGAGATTAATAGAAGTCCAAGGCTTGGTAGAAGTACTAAGAAGAGCTCGTATCAATACAAGGAGTAAAACATAATTAAAATAGTTTGTATTCTTGCCTATGGAAACGGTGTGATCGCGACAGCAAGATCGAGAAAAGGACCGAGAGAAATGTATGAGGATGGGGCTTAGAGTCAATGAAAGTTCAAATACTTGACGACAATAAAAAAAGGATTCGCACAGTCAAAGATGCCCTAGCTAAAGCAAAACAATTCCGAAAAGATGACGAGATATACGAGATATAATTGGCCGAGTATTGTAAGTGAGATTAAAAGCAACAGTCTGAAGCAAAGAAAATTTTCAAATTGTAAGCATAAAAGACCAATTTAGAATCCAGACCAGACTATTGTGACAGTTATTAAACCACCTTCCGAAAAGTAAGTCAAGACTAGGAACTTACACTAAGACAGCAAAGCAGCTATTACTACGCTGTAATCTCTCAAAAAGGTATCATTCGTACTAGTTCTAAAACAGTTCAGTTCGGCAGGACTTCTGGGCATTCAAACATAGAAGGAAATATTCATGGTATAGGGCAGGAAAGAACCTCGAGAAATTCCAACGTCACATAAACAACTTGTTGAGCCAATAACATTTTGCTTACTAGTGGAAAGATCATCAGATTGAAGATAACCAAGCCCTCCCCGAAGTTTCTATCTAGTAGATACCATTTGAAGATATATCGTCTACAACTAGGAAAAACAATATATGGTGCTCAATAGGCTAAAAATAATGACAGCACAATATATACAAAATTAAACAAGACATGGTACAGTAAAAAAGCCAATATCCAAAAAAAAAACAATCAAGACAACACCCAAAATTTTATCTAAAATTAAACCATCTAAAAGCAAAATGCAACAAAAAAAATCGTGAACAACTTTATTCAATTAACGACGCTGTAATGTATAACATTTGAAAACCATCTACTTAGTCCTCCCGAGAAGATGTTCATGAATGGAGGATTTAGGACGTTCTTTGTTTTTTTTTCAATGTAATTAATAGTAATAAGAAAAAACCTTTTGATGGACGACTAAATTATTAACTTCTTCCATGCTGTTTAAGTTGTTACATACTTATAGAAGTACAGTGTTTTTACATAGCATCAAACGTGAATTTTACATGATTCTTTGGTTATTTTAACATGCAAAGTTGTCCATATTATTACTAGTTTGTAATTTGTTACAACAAAGATTAGAGATTTATTGTTTTATTCAGATAAATACCAACATAGGATTTAAAACTACTCAAAGGTAACTTCTAGAAAACCACTTGCGTCAGTAATATCTACCTTGTACATATGATAAAATGTACAAGTAGAAATTTGATCGACTTACATTTTAGTTCTTTGTTTAAATGTTATACATATTGATTTAAAAATAGATGCTTACAAAATTGGAAAAAGGGAACTTAGAACTGTAAAGAACCCTTTTCTAATTCAGTTAGCACAGATTATATACAAAGCGTTTCAAAATTATTTCACTATAATCAAACTTAAATTTAAACTCAAATTTTGTGAGAGAAACAATAGTTTTGAAACACTCTGTATTAAATCGTCCTCCTTTTTTTTAGAAAGTGCATTATTGCAATTTATAAAAACTTTTTTAAAGGCATTTTCAACAAAAAAAACAACAAAAATACAGCCAATCACATTTATTGTTAAAAAAAGCACACAATAAGATCCATGACAACAACTGACCTGATCTCGCAGACGCGCTAGAAGTATACTCAGTATATCTCTTACTCATATCGTCATCTATATCGAGCCCTTCAGTCTTTAAACCAACTTGAATATCGATCTTATAACGATCGATATCTTCAGCGTGTGATTGTGCTGCTATTACCTTTTGTTCAGTACTAACAACGCTGACTTGACTAACTTGAGTTTGTTTCTGAACGGTGACAGATTGAGTTTGTTGCGTTAGTACTGCGCTACTACTTTCTGATTTTAATACGACTTGTTGACTTGTTCTAGTAGCTTCTGCAACAGCTTCCACAATTTTGGAATCTTCAGGTTTTGGATTGGACGGTTTTGGATTTTCTTGTACTTTTTGCGGTTGTAGCGATTTTTCTTCCGGTGGTGGATTCGATTTTACTACCGATTTCTCCTCTACTTTTGTTGGAGTTGGTTTAGAATTTTCTGGTCCGGGATTCGAAGGTTTGCTTTCCTCTTTTGCTTTAGGATTCGATAGATTAGATTTTTCTTCTTTCGGTGGAGGTTTTGAAGGTAATTCTTCAGGTAATGCTGGCTTCTCTACTGGAATAGGTGAAGGCTCAACGCGAGCTGGTTCTTTCTTCTCAGTAGGTTTTTCAACTTTAACAACTTCTTGTTTCTGCTCTGGTGGCTGCTCAACTTTAGGAGTTTCTTGTACTGATGGTTCTTCGATCTTCGGTACTTTAATCGGTGCTTCTTCAGGCTTTGGTTCTTGTGGAGTTGGTAGCGGAAGTTCCTTTTCAAACTGGACTGATTCTGTTGGCGGAGATATCGGGTCCGAAGTTACTTGTAGATCGTCGCTAACACTTTCGTCTATACAAAGAAAGTTAAGTAATACGGAAAATAAAATCTTATTAAACAAAAATTACCAATTTCACCAGCAAACTCACGAACTTCCCTCAACCAGAATTGTTTAACATTCGGTCGATGGGCTGTGAGGACTATTCGTTGATTGGTGGCCTTCTCAATTAATTCAAATGTATTCTCGTCGCTGATACGATCCTTTACGTCAACTTGCGGTAACTGTGATTAAAACGATGATGATCAGATATTTTAATTGGCCATCGAAAGTGGAATTATTTTGAAAACAAACACATTAAGTGTTAGTTATGATGTGGTAGTGAAGAAATTTGAGACGCTTACGAAAAATATTGCGTAAACAGTTACATTAAAAGGTATCATTTACATTTGGCCGAATTACAACGTTTTCGGAGTATAAATCAGCGCATAGAAAAATATTTGGCAGCTGGTTTACATGTAAACAAGCAACAGTGTATGTATGTCTCCAGAATTTATAAACAGCGTAATATTTACGTCTGTATCTTGTAATATCAAGATGAAACGTATGATTTGACTTTCCTGTATAAACAGGTCGATGAAGTTAGCTCTTTAATTAGTTTCGGAATTAACCACGGAAGTAGTTGTTGTACAAATATGCAAAAATGAAATGCAGAACAATTTTGGTTTAAACGAGAGTACTATCGATTGACTTCTAGTGCGTGTATAAATGATTGAATGGTGTCCGAATTTTCATCAAAGTTATTGTTAAGAAATTAATATGCGTCTAAAAAATAACTTAGTGCGTGTATAAATGATTGAATGGTGTCCGAATTTTCATCAAAGTTATTGTTAAGAAATTAATATGCGCCTAAAAATTTCAATGTTTGACAAGTACAAATATTGTCCTTTAAGTTCTACACAGTTGCGGATAGTTGTTATAAACAACAGATTTTTATCTGTGGTGGGTGGTAGTTGCTCGGCTGTATTACTTGGTTGATTACATCTGCTGCTCTTGCTATGTAAATTGTGTGTGTTAAATGTGATCAATGGGCCTACTACAGCACTATTTAGCTATTTATAATGCTGCGTTGTTAATCAATTTGCTTCCAAGAGCCAATGGTACGTCAATCGGCGCCCAATTCTCCGAGAAAAATGTCACCGTCCCTTTTGGAAAATTGAACTCCGCCTCCCAGCATTCTCTCACAACACTGAGCAGCCGCCTAACTATTGCGGCTCTCAACCCGATAATATTAGCATCTTAGCATCTTCCGCCAAAAGATTGTGACCAATGAGACGAGGCATCGGCTAGCCGCAACCCTACGTCTACGACGTCATGCTGCTCAGTAAAAATATTAAATTTCTTCCATTTCCAGAATTCATAAACAGATATCTGGTTGCAGTGCGGTTAGATGTGCCGACAAAAGGAGGTACACAATAGGTGATAATCGCCTCAACCTACTTCCCTGGAGACGGAGAAACCACACCCCCAGAGGAAATTCAACTTCTAGATCACAGCAAGAAGAAGAAACAATTAACCATCTGGGAGAGTACGGATACCAACAAGCGAGGTGAGTCCCTTTTTAAATTTTTAGTTAGCAATAACATAATCAGAATTGGCATATCTCGACGAGGAGTTCATTTCGGATCACAAACAGATCCAGTTCGACTTCCATCTGAAGGGGATAGCGAAATCTCAAGACGACTACGTTAACAGACGATGTTAACATCATTTGAAAAATGCTGTGCTCTCACACAAAGGCACAGCTCTAGAGATGTGCCGTGGTGGAATAAAGAAATAGACAATCTTAGAACCTAGGCGAGAGAGCTTTTCAACTATACCAAAGCCTCAAATGATTGGGAACAATATAGAGCTGCCCTAACTGAATGCAATAAAGAATTGAGAAGCACCAAGAAGAGGATTGGAGAACTCACCTCAGCAATGCGACTCCAAACAATCCTCTTAAAAGACTCCTCAAACAGAATAAGACTCCTACGAAAGCAAGACGGAAGTCACACCAAAAACGCAAAGGAAAGTCTATCAACTTTAATTCAAACACATTTTCCTAACTGGGTGGAGATGAAAGATGGGGAGAACTTGGGCTAGCTATATAGGGAAGGAAGCTCCATGGCCTCGCAAGTAAGATTTGAGTCTCTATGAGAAAATCTTTACAAACGAAAGAATGAAATGGGCAGTCAACTCCTTTAAACCTTACAAATCTCCAGGAAAAGACGGCATCTTCCCAGCCCTGTTGCAACAAGGATTGGAGCTGCTTTTTCAGCTTTTTTTGCAGCAAGCAGTTACCGGTGGATAAGTAGCACTCAGATGTGATTGGTTCAACTTTTAACTACGACCAATCACATGAGAGTGCTGCTAATACATCGGTAACTGTTTGAACTTAATGCGTCTAGAGCCTCGAATAAAAATTTTTACCAACCGGTTTCTATTTTGTCATCTTACATCTACGTTAAGAGGAAACCATACTGAAGAAAATAACATCTAACACATCATCTCATTGTTTAAAAATTCGTCAAATTATTTGCAATTGTGGATACGACGAAAAAGAAATCGGTTTATGAGTCACAGTTATGTTGTAGAAATAGAAATCTAGAGTTTTCTTGAAACCTTCTGATAGATTCCAAATAAAAAAAATAAATAAGCTGGTAAGCAGAGGAAGATTTTTTTGAAGTCACATCCGTTCCGGACAGTAAGGCTACGACTAACAGTATTTTTTCTTTCAAAACGTTGCCTATTCTGCGATTCCCATTTAAGAAGATATATTGCAGCTTTAAAACAAGTCTTTTGTTCTGCAAGCAATCTTACTAAAATAGCGGTATCTATGTTAACACATTGTTCCTAATGAATAATGTTAATACATAAAATCAAGTCTCAAAAAGAGCATATACGGACAACGTCCATCTATCATTCATTGCGCTTTCTAAAAGTGAAGGAAAGCTAAGGAAAAAATACAAATTTTGAATATCAGAAAGGAAACAGACACGTTTCTATTTACTGTTCTATGATTATACTAAACAGGTCGATGGCCGCAGTGGTTAGGCGGCTGACTATTGTTGTGAGAGGACGATAGGTGCCGGGGTTCAATTCTCTAGAGGGACGGTGACATTTTTTCAGAGAGTTTAATCCCGGATCGACTTGCCATTCGCTGTTGGGAGCAAAGTGATTAACAGCGCGGCATCATAAAAGGAGATATAATGCTGTCACAAAGCCATTTAAACACAACTTACACACACTAAACTACACCGCAAGAGTTGCAGTGATAGCCAGACAAGTAATACAGCTTACGGATTCACTGCAACTAAGCACCCACCACACATTAAAAAAAACTCATAATTCACTTCATAGTTAAAATTTAATTTTAATCTTAAGAAACATCTTATGTTTAGGTTTCTAAAGTATGAAAAAAATTTAATTGTTACAATAGCAGAAATGAGCATCCAGTGATTGTAATTTGACACACATTTGACTCAAAAATATTTTTAAAGGAATGACGATGCACTTGAACGTCTTTGCTATTGAGTCTTTTGTATCCGATATAAAATCCACAAATTCGATAAGATAGCTAAATGGATGAAAGATGTGTGACCTGTCAAAACCATTAATTTGCTACATTTGTTTTTCCACTGAACTTTTACCCAGAGGAAGATCTTCTATTCTAATTTGTGTAATAATCTTGGTGCATTCATTGAGTTATCAATCAAAATTATATTTTCCATCTGATCTTTACAATCAAATATCATTATCTTGATAAGGATCTGTGGCTTTCAAGTATGAATTTGACAAAATTATTCAATACAATTTG
This sequence comes from Holotrichia oblita, assembly GCA_023690525.1. Classification (NCBI taxonomy): domain Eukaryota; kingdom Metazoa; phylum Arthropoda; class Insecta; order Coleoptera; family Scarabaeidae; genus Holotrichia; species Holotrichia oblita. Next base: position 194,984,112 of record CM043015.1, read on the forward strand.
AATCCCTATTTGATAAATTTGCCCTAAATTCGTTGCTTACGACCATGATGGCTGTAATGTGGCAGCATTAATTCACCTACATATAGATTTTCATAAAAATGATTCAGAAACTCCTAAATCAAATAGAAAATTAAAAAGGTTTTTTTGCGTATTTTTCAGTATGTTGTAATTTTATATTGTTTATTGAGCTTGCTATAACAAAATTTTAAAGATCTGGATCAGTATTTCATAATTTGGATACCTATTCGTGATCTAACTAGATAACAAAGTTTAAATATAAAAAAATACAAGACTTACCCTTATGATATCCTGCAACTGGAAGACCGATCTATCCTCGGATATCCTCCGAACCTTGCAAATAAGGATACGCGCTTTGAATAGGAATAAATATCGTTCCTTGAGTAGTTCGCCAAAATTAACGGAAAACCAATCGTGCGCAAGTAATCTACCAAGCTTGTGTATATTACCACGGTAGCCTTCGATGCTAGAAGTAAATTTATCGTCCTGTGCCCTGTGAGGGACACTTAGCATCAACTCCAAGGCCTTCTGGAGATCGTTGTTATCTTCGCCAAGACAAGCGCTATACCTTACCAACTCCTGGAAAGAAAAAATCTGTACAGTTACTGCGTGCAAAAAAAAGACCCATCTTCCTTCTCGTCCTACCGAATTATAAATCTCGAATAAATCTGAGCGTGTGATATAAAATAATGAGTACGACGAAGAGACCGATCCAATATATACAACTGTCAGCATCCATGTCCATTACTTTATGGATTACTGAATTATGTTACTACCTACTGGTATGCACGGCAGGTCGTAAATCAATTTCATCCTAACAAATGCACGCTAAATGGGAGTATACCTTGTAGATTGCGATAAAAATTACAGAGACACCGATTATGTATATTAAAGTATCGACGGTCAAATCACACATAATTTAGACATTTCATGACATTTTGCCTAAATGAAAGATATTTATTTGTTATATTTGACGTAGCTGTCAAAATTTGATGAATGGATCAAACGTATATTCCTTGATCCTTTTATATTTTTGTACAGTACAGAAATGGGGATGTCATTTCTAATATATAATTAGCAAATAAATTACACTGCAAAATACAATTTGGTAAAAGGGAGAAACATAAATGCGAATATAATTACAACAATGTCAGTGTTTTTCCCGAAACGAATCGATTATAAAACTGGTGGAGTGCAAACAAAATGGGTCAACATCTGTTATTTCTGTTGCGCTAAATATACTCTAGCATATAGTCGTGAAATGCGCTTACAACTATTGGGTGCACGGATTCATCTCAATCCTCAACATTTATGAGCGTCTCTATTCACCTTGAATTTCTAACGCAATGTTACTAGAAATGATGTCGCGCATTTTGAATTGACCTCAAAACTAACACAGTAGTCAAAACATAAGCATGATTTTCTGACATTTTTCAATATTTAGATTATATAATGTAATTTAAATAATATAAAAATTAAAAAAATCATATCTTTTCGTATCCTAGCCTATTGCGTAATCATCGTTAAAATGTCAATTCTTTGTGGTCCAACTAAACGCACAAACTTGTAATTTTACTCTACAGGCCATTACGCAGAAACTAAGGTTTGAGATCTACTCTGTAACTACCAACTTCGTTGTTAACCTAAATTTATTTTCGTGTCTCCTCATTAAAAAGATTGATTTAACTACAAAGTCACAATATAAGCAACATCGTCTCGAGCATTGTTAAGTTATTCACCTCGCTAATCGTTAGTGGTTTATTTTTAATAACTGTTCTCTTTCAAAACTTTGTTCTATACAGTTTTCTACGTCTACCGAATGATGAATACAGGTAATCATTTCAAGAACTAATCTTGTTGAGATTACAATTACGGAGTAGATCGTAAAAAAATACTAAAAAAAAATGGAGTTCATGAACCTAAGACCAAATTCTTTAGAGCCCTAGAACTTGCAAAGCAAGGCGCTAATATGCATTTCATTAAACCATAATCCTTCTTCAGCATTCCCGAAAACCAGTTCAAGAATGGGAGACAAAAGAAATGGCCGGACAAACACAAGCGAAGAAATTTATTAACTTCTTGTCAAACAGTAATAAAAAACTACTTGATCTCAACAAGTCAGAGTTAAGGACTTTTACCGATTTTTTTGACCGGCCCCTGCCCTGTAGATATAAGATAAGAAGATATGCAAAACTGATCAAGACACGTGCCAATTCAGCGAACTGGGAACTGAAACAGCCGAGCACATACTTTGCGAGTGCGAAGCATTAAGCCGGGAAAGATTTCAGCATCTAGGACAGGTGACCTTAACACCTGAACAGATCAAAGCCTTGACATCCAAACTAGTCCGGAGATTCGTCAATAACATGGGACTAAAAGGGTACTGATGGGGTAGGTAATCAGAATACAGCCTTGGCCAATTTTATTAGACACCCTCATAAAACCCCAGTATTATAAGTATTATTATATTCCATATTTCCAAGAAAATGACAACCGAATTCATGCTTAGTTTGCATATTTAATGGGATTTTTATGAGGCACTTTTCTTACTTTGGGACAAAAAATATTTGAAGAATGGGAGAAAATATCTGTAGACGAATTTTATCATCTTGTAGCAAGTATGCCAAAGCAAGTCAGTACTGCTAGGGATATTAATAATTCTACTATTTTGTAAATAAATTATCGTTAAATACTTTTTTGTTTTTGTAGTTTTATTCTATTTCTTACTATTTGGTTCGAACCTATGAAAGTGAAGGGTGTCTAATACAATTGGCCAAGTCTGTAGATCAATAGGTCGGAGTGGGGAGACGTGCTTCGAACCTGAACGACCCCCCAACAATGCAATACAGTAGATCGTAAAAAAGAAAATAAACGTATGAACCATGATTGCTTAATCTAAAAGCTGTTACTGTTACCGCTCCAGACTATCACAAAGTGACCCGGCAACCTATGATCCATAACTTGTTTTTCAGTCAAAAAGACGTTAATTGTCCACTGTCTCTTAGAGCCTCTTCGAAGAGGTTGGCAAAATTTATTTTTATCTAGTTATGTAAATAATGTATTCATTATTCAGTACCTTTTGAACAACAATTAATCTAATAAACAATTAAGCGTGATATTTCAGCAATAATTTTAGTTCTCATTTTTAGGATTGAGATCCACATCTGAAACGCTATGGCTAAAGACCAAAGAAATCTCCAGACAGGCAAGCAATTTTTACAACCGAAGATATTTGTCAAGACTAAATTGAGACTTTTGGTCAATCTCTCAACCTTTGTGCAGTACAAAATATTGGCACAGGCTTTTTAATTTTCATCCGCAGAAATGCAGCGGAAAGTCATCATTTTGTAAGTCTTATGGAGAACATGCTCCAACACTTTCGACTTGTGAATTTTGGTTTAGAAGGTTCAATAGTGGTGATTTTTGCAGCGACAAAGAATGTGAGGGAGAACCAGGAACGATGAATTGGAGTTGGGAGTGACTTGATAAACTATTTCATTGCATCTAAATCTTTTAATTGTTTTTAATTCACTGGTTTATTACCACTCGGTCAATAATCAATAATTATTTAGTTACCAATTTGAATAACATATAATAATAGTGTTTTCGTTATAACCTCAAATAATTACCTAGTGATCCCAATTACTCTAATAGATATAAATTGTCATACTATCAGCAAAATTTTAGAATTTTGATATTTTAGAATTTTAAGATCCACAAGTAATAAAACGCTAATGATTTAAAGACCAAAGAAATTTCCAGACATATCAAGCAATTTTTACAACACGAAGATGGACTAGACCTTGAACTTTTGGTTAACTTCTCAAAATAGATTGTGCCTATTCACATCATTTCTATAGTTGCAGAAAGATTATTCCTTCATTTTTTCCGAATATAATTAGAATTCGATATATCAATCATTTTTTAGATAATTTTCTTGATAGGCATGGAAAGTTATACGTATTTATATTATTAGTAGGGTGAACATGCTCCAACACTTTCGACTTGTGAATTTTGAAAACATATTTTAGAAGTTATGGAAAAAGTGGTGATTTTTTAACAAGTGACAAAGAGTTTGAGGGAGAACCAGCAACAATGAATTGGAGTTGAGATGACTCAGAAAAACTATTTCATTGCATCTAAAGAACATGGATATGATCCAGAAAATGGGAAATTGGGTTCCATATGAAATGACACCAAGAGACATCAAAATGCGATTTTACATGCCTAAAATGCTGCTTTAACGGTACGAAACGAAGTCTTTTCTGCATCGTATCCTTACTAGCGACGAAAAATTGATCCATTATGTCAACACTAAACGAAGGAAACCATATATAAGGCCTGGCGAATTCGGTACATTGACTCCAAAGAGGAATATCCATGATTCGAAGGTGATGCTGTGTATTTGTGGGAAGTGTATTATGAGCTGCTAAAACCGTTAGTGACCGCTCCACCTCCGCCATTCCTCTTTTGATTTTCCCTGAAAATGCTGCCCTCAAACCCTTAATATATTACTGAAGCAAAGTTGTTGTATAGACAAGAAAATTACAATGCGAAAGAATTACAAACGAAATAAAAACATCCAAACAAAATGGAGAATTATGGAAGTAGTTCAAAGAGCACCAGATATAGACCACAATCTCCTTAAGATGTTTCTGATTTGGTAGTGGATAGGTATACTAATTATAAATCCAAAATGGAAGGGAACAATTCCGTTGTTAAACGTTGAAATTATATAATGTTTTATAAATACCTCACTATTTATTTTCCTAGAAACAAGTTAAACGATCATATCTATGTCAAGCTCAATATTAAAGACCGCAAACGAATATATTTACTACTACTGAAATTATGAAATATATGTTCAAGATAAATGGGAAACTTTAATCAATACATCAAAGAAAATAGTAACGATATTGTATGAACTATAAATACTTACGACTAATACAAAGCTATTGTTTATTAGTCACATATTGCTTATAGTAATATTTTGTTAATCTCCATAAATCATTTTGAATAGAATGCGCTGTTATTTAAAATTTGCTTACCTTTATAAGAAGCTGATAGTCGTTGATACGTTGTATCGGAAGTTTGAGGTGCTCGGCTAAAGTTTTGTCGTCACCAAGTCGATGTGACAACTCCTGAAAGAAGAAGAAAGGATGTAAGATATATCTCTCTAACTGCGACATACGAGTATAAGTTAAATATAACTACATTGCATCAATATTATCCATCCAGATTACAGAAGAAAACGCGAACAAGGAAACATGTTTATAGGATTCCCAAAAATAATTTTACGATGCTATTTGTTACCGGTCTATTTCGTCATCTAACTACAATCGAGACTTGTTTATTGTACACTTCCACATTCTACTGTAGTAGTTCAAGAAAATTTAAAAGGAGATCCTAAAAAAACCTAATCTCAAATTTATTGAAAATAACACGTATTCTAACTTTCATCATCCCTACGTCTAATACGTCATTAAAAATAAACTGAAACCTACTTTAAAGCATCATAAGTAATAATAGAATCCGTATTGACTAAAATAGCTAGTCGCAGCCTACGATTCGGGATTATCTAAATTGGTTTCATTTGTTTTCGTACTACTTGCCTTACGCACTTGTAAAAAGGAACTTTACGTCAAATATGTAGAATGTGCTTTGGGGAAAAGTGAAACCCACGCATATTTGACATTTATACTTTTTGGATAAGAGCTTTTAGCGAAACTCCGCCCGAGCCAGAAATATTTATAATATTACGCAGTGTATATTATTTTTTTAAACGTTTTATAAATTCTTTTGGTTACTCTCCATTAAAATATTTGCTTAATTATATAAACAATGTTCCCGAGTATGAGGAAAGAATTTTATTTACGTGGGAAGTACTCACATAAATTCATGCACTTAACATATGTCTGTAAAATGGAAAGCACGTTAAATATTTCCTCTAATCCTGTTCCTGTACTGTAACTTTAATATGAATAATATTAGTGCCAATATATTTAAATTGGAAACAAATTTACTTTTTCAGTGCTAGAAATATATCGCTGAGATATTTTGTTGTTGTGAAAATTTAAACAAAATTCTATAACGATGATAATGATTTTTTTAATCAAAATCAACTCAAAAATATTTTATCGTCTATCTTTCTTATATTTCAAGAATTTAATAGCTATACTTCGTCTTCGGTTTTTTGTAATCTGTCCAGCAGCGTGACTAATAGGTTTGTTAGTCATATTCTAGTATAGACCATCTTCCTATTGCAATTTAGATTGTTCCCTCTTCTTCAAACACTTCAAGGTCAATATCTTCATCTGAGTCTATAATTACTAAGCCTTCCATTCCTTTTCTGTCTTATTGATACATATGTAGGCTCTAGCTTTTTCTAGTCTTCTTTTTTTCCCCTCTTCTTGTGAAAGTCTCTCCAATACCTCTTGAAAGATTATAACTTCTGCACCAGGAAAGAAATCCTTTTTAACATCAGATCTAACCTTAATTTATTTCTCTCTCACAGAAAACATGAATGATGTTAAACAAAAACTAAATCCTCAAACTCGGTTGTGTTGAATGTAGTCCTTGAAGAGCCATTTAACTTGTCGAAATTCAAACTATAAATGCTGTCGAAAAATAATTTAAAAGATATATCTCCATATTACAAATGAGCAACATATCGATTTTATGTTGCATGTGTTTTACTCATAAGGTAATAAAACTTAAAAAGTAATAATGCAGTTTACCGACGAGGTCACAACTCTGGGAGGACCAATCCATGGTGACAATGTCATTTCCCTCCTTCCAGACGCAGCAGAAACGGGGGTCATTGCTCTATTGAAAGACTCCACTTTTATTATGGGATCCGAACATCTTAACTGACTTCAAACGGCCACGTTTATAAATTATAAACCAGTCACGTTTCAAACGAATCCACGCCCAAAAAATCACTTCATCTGATAAAATCACCTTCAACCAATTGCGACCTTTGTTCTCGCTCCCCCAGCTCAAGCATTTTTCGAATTGAGTTACACTTAGCAGGGCTTTTAAGCTCGTGGAGTGGGAGACTCCTGAACAACTGCACAATCACTTTCTAGTGCTTGCTGGATGTCGCTCTCCTTTTCTCGCAACCAGGGAAATCATCAACATTTTTTATGTTTTATAGAAAAAAAACGCTATGGCTAAAGACCAAAGATATCTCCAGGCAGGCAAGCAATTTTTTCAACCGAAGAAGACGAGATCATAATGTTGCATTGTTAAACTATCTCTAAACTATCTCAACTTTTGTGCCCACAAAACACCATTCGCGGAAAGCTTTGCTTTTATATTTTCATCTGAAGAAAAGTGCAGCGCAAAGTCATCGCATGCTGTGTCAGGTTTATGGAGAACATGTCCAACACTTTTGGTCTAGACGGTTCAAAAGTGGCGACTTTGGTACAAGCGACAAAGAGCGTGAGGAAGGACCAGCAACGTTTGAAGACGGTTTATTGGAAGAAGACCCGTGCCAAACTCAAAAGGAGCTTTCTGAATCTTTAAGAATGAATCGGCAAGCCATTTCATTGCGTCTAAAGAACGTGGGGATGATCCAGAAAATGGGAAATTGGGTTCCATATGAACTGAAACCAAGAGACATCGAAAGTGCGTGCTGATGTCGCTCTCGTTTTCCCGCAATCAGGAGATCATCAACATTTCTTTTATGGTTTATACCGCTTCACCCACTTCTCAACGAATTTCTTTGACTTTTTAATCGCTTTGGCGGTGGCGGCATATTACAATTGTAGTCCTTTTGTATGCGTGCATAAGAAGACAACCTCAAATCGCTTCACAAATGCAGAACTCATTTTGACAATCAGCCGCTGCCTTGAACGTTTCGAGTGACACCACAATAAAATAAGACTAACAAAAATTCACCACATCAGCACTTCAATACCTCAGTACATCATAAGACGAGCCAATCTATCACTCATCCACGATCTGGTCAAATATTTCCGCCTTGAACTAGACTTTGCAACCAGGAAATTGCCCTTCATTTAGAACTCTCGAACACACAGTCCAAAGAACCTCAGAAAGCATTAAGAAAAATCATACTCGCAACCCATTCAGTATCAAAAACAATGAAAAATCTATCCCCACATACTTGTCGAAAGCAGAAACATTAGTATTATTGAAAGGTTTAAATTATCCTTAGTAGAATCATCCGTTCACACATTGTTTGTGTGTTTTGTCGAAAGTAGAATGTATGGCCCTAAGTTTTCTCCGCACCAACAAAGACATAGTTATTGTTCCTGCTAAGAAAGGAAACGCAACTGTCATTCTGGACAAATTACAGTACCTGGACCGAATCGAAAGCCAAGATTATGCGATCGTTCAAAAATCCATACCATTCCGACCAATAGTTAACATAATAGATTTGTCCACTTAGGGTTTAGCCAAATACCTCGCATATACCCTTACGAAACCCGAAGATCTTCTAGTTAGCTTTGATGTTACTTCACTCTTGACAAAAGTATCTATCACTGATTCCGTTAATCCACCAATTATTAATCTAAGACGATCAAACCTCAGACCTAACAATGTTAACCGAAAAATGGCTCACTTCAATATATATCTAATATGTTCATAGAAGCACTTGAGAACACAGCTTTAAATTTCCAAGTAAATCAGAGGACATTAAAATGAATTAAAAAAAAACCCATTTATTATTGCTATCATTACCAAAATTATTTGTATTTGAAATAATTTTCTATACATTAACAATAAGTGAAGTGACGATTACTGCCAGTGTACTAGTTACTAAAAATACAATACGATCTATTATATTATTGGTTTTACATAAAGTAATAAATCATTTTCACAACATAAATATTATTGCTCATTAACTACAAACTTGCAAATCTGTTTACTACTGTCACACATTTAGCTGGTTGTTATAAAGGAATCTAACATAATTGGCACATTATTAACGAGTTGTTAAGCACAATCGATGCACGAGTAGAATATTTTTCGCATCTCGAGGCTTCTATATTATCACTGAATGAAAATAAAATCATATTTTGGCGCAAGACATCACTTAGTTAGAAATCTTATGTTCTAACTAATCAAAGCGTGAGACAAATAACATTGGACTTCTTACTGAAACTTTAGAGTTTCCTTTTTACTGAAAAACACACATAATAAAAGTTATTTTTCCCGATCGTTTTTTTTTTTTCGTAAAACATGTTAAAAATATTCTGTCCGCCGACCGTGTAACTGTGTCGAAACATTCAAAATAGATCCTGTTCGTTGGAAGTTACGCGTTAGGATCCCTAATGCTACTGCTTCATTTTTATTGGAATGCTGCATGTTACTGTTTGTTTTCTTGCGGAGGAATGTTATGATAACACTATTTGAAATTATCGTGAATTCCTTGGGTCGATACCCAAGTCGTGGTAAGTAGAAGCATAAACGTCGTTAAAAATAAAGCCTAAATGACTAGACAGGTTATTTTTAATCGTTACAATGCGCAGCACAGTTTTAAATATGCGTGTTGTCACGTTAAATTAATACTTTTGTATGATTAAGATCGCGTCATAAACTGAAAATGACGAAAACGTGTTGTTTCTTATTCGGTAGGTTGAGTACTTTTCTAGATTAACACGAAATTCTCTATTTTTATCCGTCCATTCGGGTTGTGTCTAAATTTAGTAAATATAACCTTAATGCTTAGTTCACAAGAAAATGTAGGAAATTCCTATTAGATAGTTCAACGACAATTCCAGAAATAGTATTCAATGTCTTCCTGGTAAATCTATTTCAGGTTAAGTTACTGTAAACTAACCTAAATACGATCTGAAGATAGTTAAAACGAGAAATAAATATATTAGCCCAAAAATATGTTAAATGTGATGTGTTCTTATATCAAAGTACTGTTAGAATCTGGAAAGTTGCATCTAAATCTGAATTGTCAATGGTCCCTGTACAATCTGTACTATAGTTAGAAACTGTCTGGAATGGATGAAAGAGTTCACGCAATTATTTAAAGTTCAAACAAATTTATTCTGTACATAATGCAGTTTTCAAATCTGGACCGATCGCTCTAATTTAGTTAGTTATGTTTTTTCCAATTCCTGTAATCTATCAGGCCTATCAACAAACAATTTGGACTTCAGATAAACCCATAAGAAAGAACTCCAGCAAGACAAATCCGGAGATCTTGCCGGCCAATTAACCGTGTTGAGATGAGGGTCATCCAAAAATATTCATCTTAAAAGTGTCATACACATTCGAGCTGTATGGTTTGTGGCTCCATCTTGTTGGAACCATAGCTTATTATTGTCTGTCTCTTCCTAAGCGACGTAATTCGGCAGGTAAAAAATTTTCGACCATAGTCAAATAGCATTGCTAATTAACAAAAAAATGTACCTCATCAGACATGATTAGATTATTCAAAACATCTAGATTATCACCAAGTTTCTGCAAAACTGTAGGCATGCTGCAAAATCTTGTGGTGGAAGCCTTTGAACAATCTGAATTTTGTAAGGCTGAAATCCCAAGTCAACATGTAAAATTCGTCGGATGCTTCTGTTCGACAGATTTAATGCCCTTTCAATGATTTCTGGTGTACGCATACTTCTCTGTGTTCTGCGGTAAACATTGTCCTAATTTCCAGTTTCATTAAACCAGCAATGGCATTGCAAAATTAAGTTTCGTGTAAGGATTCTTGTCTCGCCAGCTCATGCGTCAATGCCTATTGCCGGGCCCTGTATATGATACACCAAGTTAATTACTAACAACTAGTAAAAACTAATATAAAATAGGTCAACAGATAGTCTTTAATTTAGCACCCAAAATCATATAAAAAAAGTTGCTTTAGCTCGACAAGTCCTGAATTGCAGCTTTGGAATATTTAATGAGATTGTATGCCTCAAACAACAATAGCAAAATCTATTAGTAATATGTTTAATACAAATGTAAACGATAGAACATCTGTCGGAAATGAAGATCAAATTTACATTTAAAAAAATTGATAAAGAATGATGAAATAAATTTGGTCCGATTCTAATGTAATTTCTGAATATGCCGTTCTCTCAGCACAAACAACACAAGCTAGTTGTAAAAACTGTCTTTCTTCTAAAAGCAGCACAAGGGATGTTCTAGTAGTTGCAAAATATAGTGAGCTTATAGCTAGTCACACAACCCAAAGCTAACTCATGTTCTCAAAGTAATACAACATATTTTCCTAGTAGTTTTCCTAGTAATTGCAGGATGTATTGGAGTTACACCTTTAAAACAATTAGATACAGTATAACCAATACCATCCGTATACAAAGTATAGGCACTCAAAAAAGAACGCAGACGAAGCTAACAAAAAGTAAGAAAAAATACAAAACTTCAGAAGCAGTTACTTCTTCAAACTTAGACGAAATTGATATCAATGAAATTTGTGATAACGGGTTTAACGGTTTAAGAACGAAGACTGGATTAAATATGTATTTCGTTCAAAATGCTTCCATGAAGATTGTACTCGATAACATACCAAATGTGGCTATTATGGCAAAAGAACGTTTTTAGAAGATGCAATTAAAGCTTAAAGAACTGCTGGATAATGTAAACATCATTTTATTTCTCAAGATTATCATTGTGAACTTTTTTACGCGGAAAATATTTATTTTAACTTTAATTAAGGCTTAAGCTGTGTAATTATATCCCTCTGCCCCAGATTTTCCCTATTATTTCTTACAGTTTTTTCAAAACAATTTTACCACAATGCAATAGCTAATTTTTCTGTTGAATCAATGCATACTTTATTCATTTTAGCATATTTTATTCAGTTATTTATTACACACCTTATATACAAAAAAAAAATCAAACATCTGAATATACAAGGTCCGGCTACGAAACAAGATGATTTTAAGTAAACTTTAGACCTCGAAAGTTGAATAGTGGGTATGAATGTCATTATTTCCCCACCATCAACACAGCCTACCGTTCCTTTGACAATAAGCTGTTAGACTGATGAACAACACGGCTTCGCAGTGAAATCGTATAATATACTGCGAAACCAGCCCGTTCTATGGGATAACACGATTAGAACGTGGATTAGCAACCTTGAAGAAACTGCATCGACGACCAAAAAAAGAGGTGAGAGTGCAAGATCAGTTCGAACCCACCACAACATGGAAGTTCTTGAACATGCTGTACACCTAGCAGTAAGAGATAGAACTGTCTGAAGAATTCTCCACCAAGGCTTACATTAGATCGGTCCAACACTCAGCGCGATTAGTACAATCTTTTCCACCCGTCGGAGATCGAAAATTCGACAAATGTCCGGCTAGATTTTTTCGTTTTTTTGAAGTATCTCGGCTAGTAAGCAAGATAGGACCGAAATCTCTTCGGTACAACACCCAGGGCGATGAGTACAATCTTTTCCACCCCTCGGAGAAAATATCGATGAAAATTTAGCCCTATAAGGCGCTAATGTGCCCTGCTGGGCGTTTGGCCTCTCGTTTAGATTAACAAGGTGAACCTACTTGCCGAGGAGGAAGCAGGATCCATCAAACGGTTATTGAGCTAGGTAACATTTATATGATGAAAATGTTGTCCAGAAAAATGTATGAAAATGTAACTGTCACAGCGCTCAAACGAGTTAATGTGCCTTCCTGAGAGTTTGTCCTCTCGTTTAGATTAATAAGACGAACCAACTTGCCCAGAGCGAAGCAGATTCATCAAACGGTTATCGAGAAAATATCGATGAAAATTTAGCCCTATAAGGCGTTAATGTGCCCTGCTGGGCGTTTGGCCTCTCGTTTAGATTAACAAGGTGAACCTATTTGCCGAGGAAGAAGCACATCTATCAAACGGTTATCGGGCTAGGTAATATTTATATGATGAAAATGTTGTCCAGAAAATTTATGAAAGTGTAACGGTCACAGCGCTCAAAGGCGTTAATGTGCCCTGCTGGTAGTTCGTCCTCTCGTTTAGGTTAACAAGATGAACCAACTTGCCCAACATTCAGGGCGATGAGTACAATCTAATCCGTACAAGATTCAGATGGTGCAATGAAAATAACGATCAAGTGGAGAATTTATGTATGAGTGGTGAAAGGCATTTCCACCCATCAGGTTTGTTAAGAAACAAAATTTCAGATATTGGGCGGATGCAAACCCTTGTTTACTTCATCAAACACCTCTTCATTCTGAAAAAGTAACAGTTTGATGCGCGATTTCGGCAAATGTTACCGTTTAAATTTCAACCAATCATACACAGAAGGTTACCAATCCATCGGTAACTGTTTGCTTATGCTGAACAAAATCTGTAATAATTGTTCTAACCATCAAAACTCCAAAAAAGATCTGTTGTCTATTGCGCCCGATTGACACTTAATTAACACCAAAGACTACTAAGTAATAAAGCAGACACAAATTAAGAAGGAAATATGACATTACAAGGTTGAGAAACGTTATTTAAAATTCCCACCATCTTAACTATTTACATAAAACTAATGAAATTCAAAGAATAATTCAAACAGTTATACAAATGTACTGCCAACATTTCTTCAATTTTAAAAACTTTAAGACAATACTAAATAACACTGACAACAAAACAAATTAGCACATTACAAACATTGTTGGTAGTAACAGACATTTGACTAATTTTTCAAATACTTCGGTGAATTTGAAAATAAATGTAACTAATAGTTTAGTTGACAAATCTACTAAATTAGTTGAGTTTAAAAAAGAGAAATTCAACAAAGTTACCAAACACTCTAAAGATAGACTATGATTTCGAAAATATTTAAATGAAAAAAAGGAAAATAATTATTAAATAATATTTTATCGATATTGATAATTTAAATGTCATTTATAATAATTTAATTCACGCCTGATTGATATAGGGATAATTCAATTTATTTAAGTAGTTATATTAACATTACATAAAAAAAATTTAATTGAAAGTAAATTCATCTTTAGTTGATTCTTGTAATAATGAAAATGAATAAAAGATTATTAACATCGGTTCTAGAAAACTCTAGCATTTTGGTTTTATAAAACTGATCCAATCAAAGTTTACTAGAAAATCATTTTTTTTTATTTTGATATAAAACAACTAAAGGGAAACGACGCCAAATAAAATCTACATTTTCCCGAATAGGTTTTGTACAAACTCTCATTTTTTTCTGGAATCAATAGAATTAATATTGATTTAATTCGATTAAATTGTATTTAGACTTCGAAACATCAAAAAAAAAACAATTGTTTCTAAGGATCAAAGGAACTGCTGTATGCATTTCCCCAAAACCCAATGAATGTTGGATGAAGTTGTGATCCACCTGTCTACAACTCTCGATTAACTATAAAAATAACTTCATTTTTTATTGGACGCGGACGAAAGCAACATTCCAAAATTTCGTTAGGAACGCATCCTACACGTAATCCGCAACAAAGTATCAAGTTACCCGAAGCGTAAATAGCGGTTATCTACCGGATCCGTCTTTTGTCAATGGACGGTGAACCCCCCACCGGAACGTGGCCGGTTATGTTATCAAAGAGATGCCGCGTGACGTGTACGGTGACGTGTTACGCACAGTAGGCCTACCTGTGGATCAGGGGTAAATCCACGTGCAGGTTGGGGCTGCCGCAGGAGACGCGCACTTCACTTGACACGAATCGACTGAGGGACACCGGCGTGATCGGATTAGCCTGGACCGTGTGTGTACAGCGGCCCGGTCTATAGATAGTAACGCGTGGAGGAGTTCGTTTTCTAGAGAGAGAATAGCTTATCCCGTAATGTGCGCTAGCGAGGACCAACATCGCGTACCGCTTGAATAATGGATGCCTTCTCTTTTAATCACGGATGTTTCGTGCGCTCCTCCACTCCAGATGTAAATATCTCGAGTTTCAGTGAAACGTTTCAGACGAAACGTTCATTATTTACACTGCCGAGAAGTTGCGAATTGTAAACACAATTTCTTTATAATTAAAAACGTAATTCGAAATTTTTCTGGTAAAATATATAGAATTTCAGGACGTTTCACTAAAATACTGCCACTTGAATATCGTATTATAAACATTATTTATACACTGTGTCGTTTTCAAGTAACTCCTGAAACTGAAAAGGACTTGGATTTCGTAGTTGCCAGGTTATTTTCATATAGCCTACACGGGGCTTTGAACTGCTTACAGATAACATAAACGGAGCATCTGAAAATATGTAGCAAACAGTTAACATTACGAAATTCCTTAAATTTTGATACGCCCTTTTAATAGATTATTTTTATGCATGCATCGAAACGTCGTCATCATAATTCTACCGCATCACCTTTAGATAACTAAAACTAAAATATTTTACACGAACATTTTGCCACACTATTTCTTGTGGATGTTTTTAGGATAATTCCTTCTCTTTATCAATATCAAATTACTTGGTAAAATATGAGGGACATTATAAAACAAAACATCTTACTCATATTATATCCTTCTATTAAATCGTTCAATTCCCGAAGTATTTCCAGAGTTAAATGTATGTAAAACATAATCAATTTTATCATTCGGTATGCAGCATATACAATCATCTACATACGGCTTATAAAATTGTACATGACAGTTTAATTTTTTGAGTGAGACTTGCTCTAAGTCCTCCATTACTAAATTTGCTACAAACAGCAGATAATGGAGAACCCATTGCTGTAGCGAAAATTTGTTTATATATATTGTGTCATTGTATTGAAAATATGTAGAATTTAAGCAAAGTTTTGCAGCCAACACGAATTCATTTTTTTGTAAATTTGTATAACTTTGAATTGAATTCCATTTTTTGTTTATAATGTTTAATGCCAAATCTGTAGGGACAGTTATGAATAATGATACTACGTCTAAACTTATAATTTCGTGATTATATGGTACCGATTTTTTATTAATGATATTGACAAATTCCCACGAATTTTTTACATTGTACTCTGTATTTCCTACGAATTACTAAGAATTTTGGACATAACATAAATTTTGATAAATTGTACATATGTTTGTGTTCGAATACAATTTACAATTGACCTTAAAGAAAAATCAGGTTTATGAATTTTAGAGACACCGTAAATTCGCGGAGTTACCGAACGGATTCGTTTATATAATTACTATTTAACCAACTACTGATTAATTCGTTATTCTCACTTTGAATTTTGTTAATTGGGTCTTTTGTACGGTAATGCAAGTGTTTTAATCGTTTAATAATGAATGCATTTTGGGTGCGTAGTCTTTTTTGGACTTTATAATACTTTTTCGTTTGCTTTAACATAAGATTTAAGTAAGTATCTTTGTGTGTGTTATTACGTCTGCTTTTGTTATTAGTTACGATGTTTACTAATTTGTTACGTAATGTGTTTTGCTTGTTCGGAGCTATAGAATTTTGAATAATGTATTCTATATCACAATTAACTCGTCTAAAGGTACGTGGTTAATATCTACTGAGAATTTAGGGCCTAAACTAATAATTGACATACATACAAGTGTAAATACTTCAGGAATTGAAAGATAAATACATAAAGGTCATAACATAGATACATTAATTTCTAATAAATTGCGAATTAATATGTTTATACTTTTATTTAGCCTGGACGAAATTTGAATAAGGGACTGACAGGTGTTGTGAAATGAAAACAAAACAATTTACATGAACTTGTACAAAGTAGTTGCACATCAAAAAACACACTGCAATTACATATAAAACATAAATAAAGCCCATATTCTAGAAAAATAAAAACATTTCTTCAAATACCGTTAAATGCAAGAAGTAGCTTCATCAAACGGTTCTCGAGATATCGAGAACCGTTTGATGAAAATTTAGCCCTATAAGGCGTTAATGTGCCAACCTGGTGATGAAAATTAACAAGATGAACCAACTTGGAAGCAGATCCTGATGAAAATTTATCTCTAAACGGTTAATGTGCCTTGCTGGGAGTTTGGCTAATGTGTGAACCTACTTGCCGAGGAGGAAGCAGATCCATCAAACGGTTATCGAGCTAGGTAATACTTATATGATGAAAAAGTTGTCCAGAAAATTTATAAAAGTTTGAACGGTCACAGCGCTCAAACGCGTTAATGTGCCTTCCTGGTAGTTTGTCCTCTCGTTTAGATTAACAAGATGAACCAACTTGCCCAGAGCGAAGCAGATTCATCAAACAGTTCTCGAGAAAATTTATCTCTATAACGCGTTAATGTGCCTTGCTGGGAGTTTGGCCTCTCGTTTACATTAACAAAGTGAACCTACTTGCCGAGGAGGAAGCAGATCCATCAAACGGTTACCGAGCTAGGTAATACTTATATGATGAAAAAGTTGTCCAGAAAATTTATAAAAGTTTGAACGGTCACAGCGCTCAAACGCGTTTATGTGCCTTCCTGGTAGTTTGTCCTCTCGTTTAGATTAACAAGATGAACCAACTTGCTCAGAGCGAAGCAGATTCATCAAACAGTTCTCGAGAAAATTTATCTCTATAACGCGTTAATGTGCCTTGCTGGGAGTTTGGCCTCTCGTTTACATTAACAAGGTGAACCTACTTGCCGAGGAGGAAGCAGATCCATCAAACGGTTACCGAGCTAGGTAATACTTATATGATGAAAAAGTTATCCAGAAAATTTATAAAAGTTTGAACGGTCACAGCGCTCAAACTCGTTAATGTGCCTTGCTGGGAGTTTGGTGTCTCGTTTAGATTACTACAAATTACTAAATATTTATTAGTTTACTTACTTAAGCATATTATACCGTTATGTCATTTAGAAATTCAAAGTTTGCCAGATTTTTTTACATTTGCACTTATTAGATTCGCATTGTCCCATCGCTGATATCCCTGCCCTTAGAAAGAGAGTCTTCCTTGAACGTATTCTCAAGCGGATGTTGCTAGATCCGAACATCGTCCAGCAAAATTAATTTTTCTTCACAAATTGTGAATTGATTTCTGGTATACAACTGTTTAAGTCTTCCTTGCT
This sequence comes from Holotrichia oblita, assembly GCA_023690525.1. NCBI lineage: Eukaryota > Metazoa > Arthropoda > Insecta > Coleoptera > Scarabaeidae > Holotrichia > Holotrichia oblita. The sequence continues at coordinate 195,002,078 of CM043015.1, forward strand.
TCCTTCCTAACTGATAAAACTCTTCATTTTGAACTTCT